>VDFB02082786.1:0-55673 GCA_007258455.2 Sequoia sempervirens
TATGTTAAAAGTGAAATTCTACTCTTATAATTTTTATGTACAAGCTGTAGAAGAAATGATTGTATAACGTTCTCATTGTAATTCTGATAAGGACAGCCAATAAATGGCAGCCTTGTATTGCTCAGGAGATGCTGAAAGTAATTTGTATTTTTGCATGGTTTAACTTTGGAATGCCAAATTAACAATGTGTAGCAAATATTAAGTCCACATGAATGATGCACTTTTTTATTAATAAAATCAATATGCAGTAACTTCAATTGAAAAATTTCTCATGAACACACATAAGGTATTATGTCAAATAACACACATATTGCACGCTATACAAACACATATAGTAGCAAGCCTCCAAAACTCAAAGAACAAGATAAATTAGGATTAGGAAGAAACAAGTTTTTGCTATGTTGTTTAATATTTTTAGTCTTTAATGATTTTCAATCTCATCCTTAACTTGAGGATTCATGAAGAATTTATAAAGGTATACAATAATCAATTTTAAAATTTCTACCCTTCTTATGTAATTGTTGTAATTGTTGATGCATTTAGCATTCAAAACTAACATGTGAATCTTCAATATGTAGCAAAATTCTCAGATACACTTATAAGTTGCTTCCTTACTCCCAAACAAATTGACTTGTCTATGGTGGATATGCTTTATATATAATTAAGCCTGATTAGTTATTAATTGTTGCTGTGTAATTTCCTTTTCTGCCATTTTCATAAACTTTGTAATTTTCTTTTATATTAATTTTTTTGATAGCATGCAATATTTGAATATTTATGGAATATTTATAACAGCAAGTAAACCCATATCAAACGATTGCAACATTAACATTTCATGTGATATTTCTGTATTGAAACCTGTTAGCAATTAGTGTTCACATGGGTGTTATGATTAGTATGTTTAATAAAATAGAGTTATGTACGTTAATATTAAGTTGTTGAGAAACAACTTAATATTATATTATAGTGAGTGTTTGTTTGTATTATGAGTTGTTTTAACAACTCATATATTTAGGAGTTTGTTTATTTGTTAGTCACGTAATTATCTTGTAAGGGAGTTGTTATAGGAGGTTTCCTATAATTTAGGATATACAAGTCCTATAAATATTTAATGTGTATTGAAGAAAAGGAAAATAAAAGCATATTATTATGTGTAGAAATTTTTTATGTACAACTTCTATAAACTCTCCTGAAATCTCTGCCCATATTTCTAATATGGTATCAGAGCACTATAAGCATATCCTATGAAATGGATTGTGTGGAAAAGCAAAATGTGGATGAGGCCGTCCTAAGTAAGAGAGTCTTTCAGATTTGGCAGAAAACTTGGAGAGAAATATTCTAAGTTGGCATTCTTATCTCTAACGTCCCATTATAATCCCACCACACAAAATGCGAGGGTTTTAATTTGTTTCTAAAGGGAAGATTGGAGATCGATGTATGATGTAACCAGCTGCAAATTCATTATCATAGCGCAGAGATCTGTTAGAACAGAGCAAGCATAGTGGCACCCTTCAATGGGATCACATTCCTTTGTGTCGAGGAGGCGATCTGTTGAAGCATTTCTATTGGGAGGCTGAGTATTTTGTGTTGAAACCTTTTTTTTGAAAGGCAATCTGCATTCAGATTGAAGGCCAATCTACATTCATGGAGGTCATTCAAAGCACCTACATACATATTGAAGGCTGATCCCTGATCTTCATTCATTGCAAAGAAACAAAAATGTTGAGCACACGGTGATACTAAGAGCGGCGGGGGGGTGGGGAGGGGTTGGAGGGTGAATCAGTATCCAACAATTCTTTACTTTTCAAAACTTAACCAATCACAATTAAAACCATTCAAATAAGATCTAGCAATTAGAAACACATTAGAAACACAATAAGAACACATGATTTACGTGGAAACCCTTTTGGGAGAAAACCACGACACAATATTGTGTATATATTATAGTTTAATCTTCTTCTTGTAGGCTCCAACCTACTATCAAAATCTCAAATTCTATATCAACTGAGCTTCAACTCAGCAAGGGGCTCCAACCTCTACTTGATTGGCTCCAACCCCCACACACACTGAGCTCCAACCCAGAAAGAGGCTCCAACCTCAATAGATAGGCTTCAACCCTTTTAATTCTTCGAGACTGATATAATTAATTCTTTCACCAAATCTGATCCAATCTTTAAATTTGATCCAATATCTACTCCAAATCTGCTCTTGCAACTGCCTTATGATTGCTCAATGTCTGGTCCAAAACCTGCTCCAATTTTTGCTTCTAAGCAGATCAAAGTCTGCTCCAAATCTGATCCAACTCCTGCACAAGATCTGTTCCAAAAGTGCTTCAATACTGCTCATAGATCTGCCATAATTTAGCTCATATATCTGCCCATTCTCTTCCTTTACATCTGTTCTAAATCTCTTTCATATCTCTTTTATATCTTCTTATATCAGCATAGTTTTCTTTTATATTTGTAAAAATTACCTTCACAAATCTCTTTATGCTTCATATATCTGTCTTTTCAGTTTTCTTTAAATTGAATGATATTTCATTTTAAGACTTCACCCACATTTTATTTGCTTTACATTTGCTTTATCAATCAGTTCTTAATTCATATGATCTTTTTCTTCATTCACTTCTCTCACAAAGATCTTCCTTTTTATCCTATATTTGATCTGCTCTTAAACCCCTTTTGAATTTTAATAATTTTCATTGCTTGCTTTCTCATTCCTCATCTTATACCATGCCCAAGAGAGGTGACTTTGAAGTGAGAAGGGGGGCGTCTTTATGGAGAGAGGCGACTTCTATTATTATCTTTTGTTTTAATCTTAATCTCTTCCTTTTAAATGGGTGATTCCTTTTGTAGCATAAGCACTTCTTTTAATATGTTAATATTCTAACTTTAAATGCTTTGTGACTTGGTAGTGAATAAGGAAGTCGTTCCAAATAATTTGTAATCATGTTTAGCTAAACATCAGATCGGCTTCTGCTTCAGCATTATGACCCTTGCAACATTCATTTTACTTTTCATTGCTTCACAAAAACAGAGTGCTAACTATGTTTAATAGAAAGGGGCATATAATGATTTCATTAAGGATCGGCCATCTTAATTTCTGCTCTTCTTTTGATCACCATCGCTGCCTTGGACACATGTTAGCTTGGATAATTATGTCACTTAAATATGAGCAGCTTTATACTAATTGTTAGTTTATTTCTTAGGTAATAACATATGCCAATGTAGTCGGCCAGCATATGTTTGTCCTCCTCCGTACATTTAGACACACAATACAACAAGGCCGGTTACCTTTTCATTTCTAGTTTTTATTATTCTGAGATATCTTATAGCAAATGGCCAGCATTGACAATGATGAATAACTCACATGTTGTTCTATCATAAAATTTGTCACTCTTGACAGTAGTAACAATTGTAGTTGATCTTGAAGAGCCTCCATCCCATCCAATGTATAGTGTCATGAATATGATCAATGTATTCCTGTTTCTTAGTTTTAGGATTTGTATCATCATACCTTAAATATCAACACCCATTTCATATGCCACCTTTGACATCAATGACAATATGTCTTCTCACCTTTGACATCAATGACAACCTTTCCAACAATCTCCACTGAGTGCCCTTGACATCAATGACAATATTTCCAACAAGAAAAACAATGAATCTGATGATGAAGAAGCCAATTTTGTAAGAAAGCTAAAGAAGGGCTCTGGAAAGTACAAAGGTAAATTGCCCTTAAGTGTTTCAATTGCGGTAAGATAGGTCATTTTGCAAATAAGTGCCCTTATCCAAAGAATAGTGATAGTGAGGAAGAAAAAAATTATTACACAAAAAAAAATCATTACACAAAGAAAGGGAGCAAAAATGTTCGGTATCACAAAAACAGCAAAAAGGAGAAAAAGGATAATTTTAAGAAAAGTCTCTACTCCTACACAGATGTTAGTTCATTTTATGAAAGTGATATGGAGAGTGGTAGAGAAGAGACCCTTTTTATGGCGTTGGAAATAGAAAATATTGAAAATGTTGGCAAAGAGGAGGATAAGATACAAATGGATAAGGAAGAAAACGCTGGAGGTTATAGTGCAGTAGATCTAGAGGAGGAACTCATTTATGCCATAGGAGAAATTGAAAGACTTAGAAAGAAGAACCAAAAGCAAAAGTTATTGTTTCAAGAAGAATGTGAGTCTAAAAAGAAGATATCATAAAATTTTGAAGAGGCGGAACAAACCATCACAAATCTAAAGATCCAACTAGAAGAAGCAAGAAGGATAAAAGATGTTGTAAGAACTCAACTAAAGAAAAGAGAAGAAGATTGTGAGAAACTTGAATTGGAGATTGTCTCCCTAAGGAAAGAATTGGAGAAAACTATCGCCAAACTAAACAAAAGTCTTAAATTTGAAAAAAGCACTGAAATTCTAGATGATATTTTAAATGGGCAGAGGTTGCCATTGATAAAAACAGGACTTGGTTATGACAAATCACAAAACTAAGGTGGTAAACAAAGTAGACGATAAGGATAGCAAAGTCAAGACAAATGAAATCAAATGAAGAAAAAACAAAAATTTATGCTGATGCACTTAAAAGTCCCATCAAAGGAGATTGCAGCAAGAAGAATTAAAATCAGGATTATCAAAAGGTAGTCACAGTTTCAAAAGACAAAAAGGACATAATCAGAAAATCTTTCCCACCAAGGCAACAACATGTAACCAGGTTCTATCGTCCTTTCTTTGGTTATTGTTTTTCATGCAATCAATTTGGTCATAAGGCAATGAATTGTAGGACTCATGTAAAAAGTCTTGGGTGGAATAAGAGTGTCCTTATGGATTTGAAAGTAGAAATTACAACTTCTTTGCACCTTTGAACTATAGTGTTGAATGTTATAAATGCAATAACTATGAGCATACAACTCGTTTCTATAGAATTGTTTTTGTAGAGACACCAAAGCAAAATAAAAGGGAGGATGTTGTGACTAAGCAGAAAGGAGAAAATGCAAACGTTCGGAAACAAAAGAAGAAAGAAGAGAAGGGAAGATCCATACTTGTTCAAACTGCTCGACATGTCCAAAATGAAAGAGATTAGTGGTACATTGATAGTGGTTGTTCAAGTCACATGACAGGGGACAAAAGTAAATTTCTCTCCTTAAAAAGGATGAATGGAGGTATGGTAAAGTTTGGAGATAATACAACTGCAAGAATTGCAGGGAAAGACACTCTTAGCCTAGATAATGGAAGGACAAGTACAAAGAACGTGCTGTACATTGAAGGATTGAAACATAATTTGCTAAGTGTAAGCCAAATGTGTGATCAAGGTCACACTCTTACATTCCATAAAGAGGGGTGAGGAATTAGGACAGCAAGAAAACTGGATGCCAATAGAGTGGCAAACAATCTTTATGTTCTAAGCGAAATCCAAAGTGAAAAGTGCTGCATAAGTCAAGAAGATGAAAGTTCGCTATGGCACAGTAGGATAGGACACATGAATTTTGACAACCTTGTAAAGATCAGCAAAAAGCAGTTAGTAAGAGACATGCCTAAGATCTACAAGCCTTCTAACGTCATTTGCAAACAATGCTAGCATAGAAAGCAGACAAGAGTAAGCTTAAAAAAAAAGAATATTCTACATCTAAACCGTTGGAGCTTGTACACACAAATCTTTGTGGACCAACACAAACAAAGAGTATGCAAGGTGAGTATTATTTCATGTTATTAATTGATGATTTTTTTACAATGACTTGGGCAACCTTTTTGAAAGAAAAATCAGAAGCTTTTGAAAAATTTAAGACATTTAAGGCCTTAGTAGAGAATGAAACTAGATTCAAAATTAAATATATCGAGGTGGTGAGTTCGCCTCAAATGAGTTTGTACAGTTTTGTGAACAACAAGGAATACAAAGGCACTACTCATCTGCTAGAACTCTGCAACAAAATGGTATTGTGGAAAGGAAAAACAAAAAAGTACAAGAAATGGCAAGAACAATGCTAAATGAGTCCAAATTATCACTCGTTTTGGAAGGAAGTGGTGCTCACAACAGTATACATTTTGAATCAAGGTCAAATTAGAGTAAATCATGATAAAACCACATGAGTTATGGAAAGGAAGACCTGTGATAGTGAAATATTTGAGTGTTTGGTAGTAGATGCTATATAAGGAGAGATGAAGAGGATCTTGGTAAGTTTGATTTGAGATTTGATGAAGGAATATTTCGTGGGTACTCCTTAAAAAGCAAAGCTTACAAGTTCTACAACAAATGATTGCAAAAAATGATTGAAAGTGCAAATGTAAGGGTAGATGAGAAAAGATACTACAAAATAAAGGCACCAGAAACATATTACCAAGAGGAAGAAAGTTACAAAGAGGAAGAAGTAGAGGAATTATCTGAGAATATTGAGCAAAGAAGCACAAAAACTCCATCCAAGACACCTTTTAAGGCACAACCCAAAACACCATCCAAATTTGTTCAGAAGAATCATCCTGAGGATTAATTCTAGGAGATAAAGACACAAAAATTCAGATAAGAAGAAGATAGGCCAACCCACTAGATCTTGAAAACTTGTCTTTGATGTCCAAGATTGAGCCTAAGAACTTTGTAGAAGTGAGTGAAGACAAATTTTGGATAAAATCCATGGAAGAAGAGTTGAAACAAATTGAAAAGAATGAGACTTGGGAACTTGTCCCAAGACCCAAAAGTAAAAATATTATTGGCACAAAATGGGTTTTCAGATTTAAGTTGAATGAGGACGGTCAAGTAGTAAGGAATAAAGCAAGGCTGGTATGCTCAAGTAGAAGGCATTGATTGCAAAGAAACTTTTGCTCCTATTGCATGTTTAGAAACTATAAGAATGTTCCTAGCATTTGCTTGTTACAAGGATTTCAAAGTCTACCAGATGGATGTTAAATCAACATTTTTGAATGGGCACTTAGAAGAGGAAGTGTATATAGAGCAACCTGAAGGATTCATCTTGTTAGAAAACATAATTTGTATGTAAACTCAAGAAAGCTCTTTATGGCTTGAAACAAGCTCCTAGGGCTTGGTACTCCAGATTGGATAAATACTTACAAGAGCAAGGTTTTAAAAGAGGCATTGTTGACAATAACTCGTATTTCAAAGCTGAAGGAAAGTATCTGTTAATTATTGTGGTATATGTAGATGACATCATTTTTTGAGGTAAAAATGATAAGACGTGTCAAGAATTTGCTCAATATATGCAAAAAGAGTTTGAAATCTCAATGCTTGGTGAGTTGTCCTTCCAGGGATTATAGATTTCTCAGTCAAACAAAGGGACATTTATATCCCAGACTAAATATATTAAAGAGATTCTAAAAATGTTTAGAATGGAAGAATGTAATCCAGTTAGTACCCCTATGGTTATAGGATGTAAGCTAAGTAAAGATGATGAGGCTCCTGATGTAAATCAGTCTCTTTACAAATCAATGATTGGAAGTTTACTTTATGTCACACCCTCAAGACCCGATATTATGCAGGCAGTAGGTATGGTTGCCAGGTTTCAGGCTGCACCCAAAGAAACTCATGTGCAAGCAACCAATATAATATTCAACTACTTAAAAGGCACATTAGATTGTGGGCTATGGTATCCAAGAGGTGATGACTTCACCTTAACAACATATACAGATGCGGATTGGGTAGACAGTGTTGATGACAAGTAAAGCACAAGTGGTGGTGCATTCTTTCTTGGAAGTAGTCTTGTCTCATGGTTAAGTAAGAAACAGGCACCAGTCTCCTTGTCAACTATAAAGACAGAGTATATAGCAGCAGTTTCTTGTTGCACTCAAGTTCTTTGGATGAGACAAACTTTAATGGATATCAAAGTAGAATACAATCATCCAATATCCATATTCTGTGACAACACTAGTGCTATCAATATCTCAAAGAATCTAGTGATGCACTCAAGAGCAAAACATATTCCTATAAAATATCACTTCTTGAGGGAGCAAGTAATAGATGAATAGGGAAAGCTTGAGTATGTTGACACTCATGAGTAGATTGCGGATATTTTTACTAAGCCTCTTCCAAAAGAGACTTTTGAGTTTCTAAGACAAAAATTAGGAGTGGTATCACCTTCCGTTTGTCACTAAGGGGATGTACCCCTTAGGGGGAGCTTATCATTGTATGATCTCACAACTCCATGGACTCTTTTGCTATTGATGTCAAAGGGGGAGAAGTACAGAGATAGGGGGAGCAACAAAGATAGGGGGAGTGTGTTTTGTAGATTATTTATATGAATTATGAGGTTGCCATCAATGACAAAGGGGGAGATTGTTAAATTAATTGTCATTGATGTCAAAGGAGTTGTTTGCACACTATCGTTTTATGGCCAATGGTCACTTATTGGGTTGATTTATATCGGACTCAATTGGTGATGCAAATTCAATTTATCTTCAACTCATTCTCCTATGCTGGCCGAACCTTCATGAAGACATCACTTCGAAGACGTTTAAATTATTGCTCCTTTCACTCCTTGTGGCTGACTTTCTTATGAAGGTTCCAACTTCCAATATATGTAATCACCCCAAATTAATGAACTACATTTTTGTGAATGATGAGCAATTATTAATGTGATAATATGCAGCAATTAGAAAAGATAACAAGCAGCGATTATTAAAGAGATAACAAGCAGCAATTATTAAAGGGCTAACAAGCGGTGATTAGCAAAAGACAAGCAGCGATTAGTATGAAGGAAAATACAAGGTGGAGCGATTGAGGAAAAAGGCAACAATTAGTTGCATAAATGCAGCGATCCATTAAGGGGTTTGTATCATTGTTCAAAGGCAGCGATTGGTAATGAAAAGGCAGCAATCTGATTCACATTTATTATGTTTTGTTTGTAATTATGTTATCAAAAGCAACGATCTGATTTGAAAGGGAAAAGTCATGTCTTATCCAAATAGTTGTGTCTATTTCAAAGGGTTGCCTCTCTTCTTGAAGGCATAATACGTATAAAAGGAGATTGTAATTTGAGAGGGAGAAGTGTGTGGTGTGTAGAATGTCTTATCATTAAAACACAAGCAGATTTGTAAGTGTGTGTGTTAGAAAATATACAACACCAGCAAGTGTATGAAGAGAGGGTGAGTGTAAAGAGAAGTTGCATAATGCAGATTTGAAGAGAAGAGTTTTTCAAGTATACAAAGGTTCCTTTTTGCAGGAGGTTGGTGCCTAAAATTTGACAAGGTTGGTGCCTTGTATCAAGAGATTGATGTCTCTCACTGAGTTGGTGCTCAGTCTGGGATTGGTGTTTCTTGTAGGTTGGTGCCTACGAAATTGTAATCAGTGGATTATATAAAAGCATTATTTTGCCGTGGTTTTCTCCTACAAGGGTTTCCATGTAAGTTCCACTGTTCTTGTGTTGCAATTTGTTAGATCTTGCATATTGATTTTTCAAGTTTAATTTGATAGAAGTTTGATAATACTGATTCAACCCTTGACCCCCGCACCCCCTTCCTCATCCCTCTTAGTATTAGTGTGTGCTCTTTAAGGGCATCACATGTTTGGGTTGGTTGGAGTTTTCTTCATAAGTTATACAACATTGAACTATATAGTGCATATTGTCTTTTGTTGTAGGGTGTATGTTACTTCTTTATAGAACTTTTGCTTAGGGGCATTGGAATCCTTTGCCAATTGTAGGCGGATCAAAGGTCTAGTTGGTGCCTTGATATTATCCATGGGGCCCCTTTGAGCACTGATTTAGGATTTGTCTAAATGTTCTTTGAAACAAGAAAAATGTTAGAATATACTCGAGGCTTAGAAGTTGTTCATACAGTGGTAGCCAAAGCTTCTAGAGCCTTCTTCTTTGTGTGTTCTGCGTAATCTTAATGTACATGAAGTTGAATATTAAGTTATTAACTTGTGAGTTGTCATTCAAAATACAAAAGTTGATCTCCCCCCAATAGACCAGAATGCTACCATCTATGCTCGATTAAGGGTCTTGTTAGGAGGCAACTTTTTGGGGGTTTGTTACAAGGCACTCATTTCCATGAAGACTTGCTTTTGGTGAACCAAGTAGCTATTTGAATCTGTTGGAAAATTTAATTCACAGCTTTTAGTGCAATGCAAAATGGAACAGATCTGTAGTAGAACCACTCTTCAAATTAGAAGGGAAAGCTCCTTGTAAATAAAAACTAACCTAATCTACACAATAAATACTTGTTATTTACAATCTTTATAATGTTTTCTGGGGTGGTTCATGGTCATGCTGAATAAAATAAAATTTTATCTTTTTAGATTCAGTTAGGGCAAAAGATTGACATGCGCTTCAATGCAAGGCAATTTTTTTTTTTTATTCTATTTGATTGAAAATCCCCACAATTATATGCTTGTATTGTTTAGCTAAATGCAGAGACTAAATAATACAAATACAAAGAAGGACTAAATATGCTTAAACACATACACAACTCATTATAAGATAAACATGATAGTTGCATTCAAAGCTACAATTATTGACTTGACTTCTATTGCAATACAAAGCTTTCAACAATTGTTATGTGATATTTAACATATAGAGGAGAATAACACATAAGGTAGAACACTAAAACAATAATTTAAAAACAAAATAGATGTACTAAATAGTATTGAATGACTAACAAATTCTGGAATAACAATTATGAATACTCGGCAAACAACAATTTCAACAAGCAAGCATGAGAATTACCATTAGAAGTCTAAATGCAAATGACACTTATTTATGATGTTTAAAAATCTATTGCATTAGAAATAAATGAAAGAAATTAATTGCTACTTCAACTATAGCTACTAATTGATTGCATGTAATGCAATTTTTACTATACAATATCCCATCCACTAATTCTAAATCTAAATCCATCCAATCCCTAGTAATCTGTAGATTGAAATTATTACAAACTATTACTTTATGCACACATCTCTCACATGATAAGAGATCTATAGATAGATGATCTAAGAATAGTGAACTTATAGCTAAAAATAGAGAATGCTAAATTTAGAGGAAAGCAAAAAATAATATGAGCTATTAATAACTCTAGCTAAAAATAGCACATCTCAGAATATGTTCTTCCCTCTAAAAAAGGTGATGGATAAAAATAGTTTGGCCTATTTTTAGTGCAAGCTAAATATAGATTTTTGAATAGGCGGCTTTGGATGATTTTGATGGAGGTTTTCCTTGGTTTTGATGAAGTTTGGCAGGTCCTCAATTATGGCCAGTAGAAACTAGATCTCAAACTTGTAAGAATAAAGGAAATTTGTCTTTGTTTCTAAAACTTACAAATATAAGTACACTAAAAACATTTTTTATCTCTTGACATCATCATCAGTCCCATCAATCTTGCTTAAGAAACACTTTGAAAAAGTCTTCTTTGACCTTGAATCTAAAACATGAGGAAATCAACCACTATTTCCCTTGAACAACCTTTATAATTGGCATTGAAAATACTTCAAAACCTACAATAATCAGAAAATATTCCCAGTTTCTGCTATGAACAACAGATGTAATTTTTTGGTGAATCTTGAATGGCTGGTCGCCTCCACACATAAATTGTTTATCTTTTGTAATTCCTTGCTTTTCCTGCATTTAGATTGACTATTATTAGAAGAGTGCTACCTTTCTATAATCATAGGCATTTAGAAAATAACAAGGCTGACTGAAATCAGAAAGGCAGATTTAGGAAAAGCAACACTGAAACTTAGTAGGGTGGAACTTTATGCTGAAAATGGAAAAACTAAAACGCTTCTGGAGGAATTATTAAATGGCATAGACTCTACAAAAGTGCACCTTATTTTATTTTCAGATGCTTATGTGCACGATTTCTTTAAGGAATGACCATTTTTTAGGCACCTTTTTCTACTTGCAAGGCCACTTAAGTTGTGTACTAATTCCTTCATGATTTTCGATGCTGTTCACTTACATATTTTCCAAAAATAAATCACATTTTACTTAATCAGATTACCGTTTTATGGTGCAGTTTATCCATGTCCATATAACTTGATTTGTGCACCGACCTCTTTACTTTTCCTTGAGCATGAATCACTTGATTATTTGCCATTCCTTTGGTGCAATTTTAGACTTGCAGTGCCACCTCAAATGTGTGCTAAAAAGACTCTTCTTTACTACTTTTGAGTGGGTGCGATTCACTAATCAGTCCACCATTTTTTGCTTGCAGGAAGAATTTTAGACTGGTGTTACCAGTACCACTCTAAAAGTGCACCTCTTAGAGTTCATTTCCTTTGCCTTCATTTGACAGGTGCCATTCACTTATATGATCACCAACTTCGAGTCTTTTTCAATTGAATTTTACTAAGCATGGATCTCTGATGATTTTTCCATCTTTATGATACACTGAAAGAGTCTTTAAGTGACAAAACTATGATAAAAATTGTCTTTTTCATTTAATCATTTTCCTATCTACTCCTTTTCAGCTTTAAGTCTAGCTACCTTTTGTTTCTCTTTCTACTTCTGTAGCCATCACCTACAGGGACTTCATCATTTTCAAATGAATAATGCAACCTTGAGCAATCTGCAAGAACTCAGTTGAAACACTGAACCATGAAATGACAGCCTTATCATTGGACAAAAAAACACTATTACTGACTTTTATTTGACACGCAAATGATGGTAAGTCAATGAAGAAACAAACATCAAGTATTGGAAACATCGTGTTTTGGATGGGTACAACCATAGAACAACTGGCTTTGTTTGGGGACCATGACATATGCTTGTACTGTAGGAAAACTTCAAAATCTCTATTTTTGCAATAGACTAGGTGCTTAATTAGTTAGGCAACAAAGTTAGATTATTCCTAAATTAGCTGAAGATGAACATTCTACAAATGACAAAACACTACTTCACAATTCACATTATGGAAAGGGGAAATACAAACCGACACAACAATATTGAAAACAAAACAAATGCTCTTTTTACGAGTAGGAACAAAGGGAAACAAAATGGGTCACACAAAACCCTTTATAGGCTAGGAAAAATATCAACCTCCCCTTGTGAGCTAAAACCCAATCGTGATACTGCATAGCTTGAAAATCTTTGCAAAACTGTCTCAAAAGCCCATGATTTACAAAGGTAGGAATGATAATGCAGTGAGAATTCAACATGAACTGATATGCATTGGTTCCAAATGGTCTTCTTCCATAAGGGAAACCTCTCTAGCAAGTGAAGATATTGTGCCTCCTTTTGAAGGTATCTAGCAAGGTCTTGTGGCTATAGCACATTTGTAGGAATAGTAATCACCACATATCAGATTTGATCCTCTTTAACTCTCATATTAGCATACACAACCTTGAATTTAGTCCAAGTATGATCCTTCAAGAAACTCTAAAGCTGTTGAAAGATTTTTTTATCATGCGCTCTTGACTCTATGTCTATAATGTGTATTGGTGTGTACCTTGTGGTGGTAACACTTCATAATTTTCATTGTTTGAGCCTTCATTTGACAACCCATCAAGGCCTAAATCTTCAAACATTAAATCATTATCAAAGTATAAATTTTGAAGAAAAACATCATCTTTTGGTAGTGAACTTTGCCATCCATCATCCCGTTGTGTCTGTCCTTGGGCAAACTAGGTCTCTTCAACTTCATTAGAGCAATCTGCTTCAAAGAATACATCCCTACGAGGGAGAAAACAATTAGAGTCCTCGTTATCAATTGTATAGTTGTTGTCTCCTATCACTAGTGTAGGGAGGAAACAATTAGGCTCATTATCCATTGGGGTGCTTTTGATTATAGTAAGTAGTTGCAAAAGGGAGAGGTTGTCTTCCTCTTCTTTAAAGTGGTCATACAGTAACCTCCCCTGCATCCTAGTCTAGAACCAAACTTGAGGATAGGTCCTTGAAGTAGCCTAATACCCTTTTAAAAGATGTGGCCAACAACCTTAAGGTGATGTCCAATGTCATGATGCAATGAAATGTGCAAATATTTGCTACATTTTGAATATGTTTGATGGTGGTGATAGATTCATCCCTAGGAAAATATGGTAAAGTTATTGAGTTTGAAATTGTGTAATGAACCGAACCAATTTTTTCAAACTTCGAGATGATCACAACAGCACCAAAGTACCCGTTAGGGTTAGCTCAAATCAAAACCAGCAACTGAAGGAAAGAGCCTCAACACCAAGAATGTGCTTTCTGACCCAAGCTAGGTAAGAAGCTACCATATGGCGGAGTATCACTAGTAAAGAATGCAGTACTGGAAAGTAAACTCAACGCCAAGCATGTGCACTCCTAACCCGAGGTGGGAAAGGCGCTACCATATGGCGGAGATTCTATTAACAATGATGCTATGCAAGTAAAACAATCTCAACGCCAAGCATGTGCATTCCTAACCCGAAGTGGGAAAGGCGCTATCATATGGCGGAGAA
Source organism: Sequoia sempervirens (assembly GCA_007258455.2). Taxonomy (NCBI): domain Eukaryota; kingdom Viridiplantae; phylum Streptophyta; class Pinopsida; order Cupressales; family Cupressaceae; genus Sequoia; species Sequoia sempervirens. Next base: position 14,355 of record VDFB02082786.1, read on the forward strand.
ACAGAAAGCAAATACAATGTAGACTGAGCAAGGGCTAGTCTCATCCACAACCGTGGGAATGAAAGTGATTAAACTGAAAGTAAACTAGGCGGCATAGCCATCCTCTTCCACTAAAGTGGGGATACAAAATGTAAAGTGCAGAAAGTAAAAGAGCTGATCAGTACTACTGATTCAGCGTTACAATATGATGAACAATCTGCAAATACAATGAGATATAGATAACCAATGATCTCCAAAATGTTAGGAAATGAACTCCAAACAAGTACAAGCTATCCAACATGTGAAATATAGCAAAAGGGACTAAAATATCAGGTCTGATATAAAATTGCAGCAATCAGAAAATTCATACCAGCAAGCCCTAGAATCACCAAAATGCTCATAACTTCGTCAAAACACCTCCGAATGATGTGGAACTGAATGCAAATGAGAGCTAGGAGTTGAACAACCAAGACCAAGCCAAGAAACTCCTCCAAATAGCAGTGATTTATTTATGCACGCTTTCCAATGCAACCTCAAAGAAGGTACGACCTCCAGAAATTTTCTACTAGCAAGATAAAATCCAAGACACCTCTAAAAAATCTGAAAACTTGCAAGGAGGGGCGCCCAAGGTAGACTAAAGCATAGGGCCAATACCCAGAACCACCAAAAAATCGTGCATGGACTTATGAGCAGATTTCTATTTCAGCAAAACCCTAATCAGCAAATGCAAAAACTCACAAATCTCTAAAATCTTCAACCTTGATGCTCTGTCTGCTAGTCTGGATGAGAAGCAGTCTCTGAAAACTTAGCTAGGTGCTATCTTTCAAGCACGAAACCAAGAGAAGGAACTAGGAGGCATGCATTCCTCGAAGTAAGCTCTGAAAGCATTTCAGCAGCATAACAATATGATAAGCAACAATAGATAATCCAATTGAAGGCCAAGTCTCTTATTTATAACTTTTTTTGTCTCCAAATTCAAATCTTCTTTTCCCTCCAATTAGGGTGCCTAAATGAAATTCACTTTTCACCTTTTCTCCAAATTTCATTTGCATTTCATTTCCAACCCATATGTGGAAATATAATTTAATAAAATGCAAATATATCACCAAAAGGCATCCAAGATAGACTTAAGTGAAATATTCTATAACTTGCAAATATTTCACTAAAAGATTTAAGTGAAATATTTAATTAAACTCAAATGTCTCCAAGCTAGGCGTCCCCTTTTGCCTTAGCACATATTTCACTTAAATATTAATTCATCAAATAAGGCCTCCAAAAATGTTTAATTAATAAACATTATAAAAATCACTTATCTCTCCAAATCGTCCTCCATGCCTTAGCCAAATATTTTTCACTTAAAACATTATTTTTCATCAAATATCAAACTTGCCAAAATAATCACCTCAAATGCTGGAGACCACTGCTCAAGCTGACCTGCCAGAAATAGCCATTGCACTGAACTGTTGAACTGCTGCTAAAAATAGCACTGCCAGAAATAGTACTTACTAAAAATAGCATACTGCTAAAAATAGTAAGTTGTTCCAAACTCATTTTCTCCACATTTTGAGTAGCCGTCGCAACTTACTAAAAATAGTAAGTCCGGAAAAGTCATCTGATTCAGTTGCATGTCACACCATCGCGAAGCTCTCTGAAAACCCAGAAGGAATCCAAAAGCCAAACTGGAAAACTCCAACATGCAAGCCTCCAAAAAGCAGCCGAGAACGCAAGTCAATATCCTGTCATGCATGTTACCTCATTGCGAAGCTCTCCAAAAACCCAGAAAGCTTCACCAGACATGCGTTAGAAACTCTCGCATGCAAGACCTCAAAACCTCCTCTGAAAGTGGAAACCCTAATTTTCATTTCAGCTTTAGCCTACGAGTTTCCGGAAATAGGCTAAATCCAAACAAAGAGTGTAGGGCTAAATTGGGGACATTACAAATTGGGATGTCATTCCACTATTGTATTAGTAGTGGGATTTTAGAGTCCCATCGGACAAAGGGTTTCACCCTTTGCTATGCTATTTTGTTCCTATGAGTGATTTGATTTCAATTTTTGTTGTTGGAGAGAGTTGAAAGAATATGAAGGGGTCTCACCCTTGCTTTCTAGTTTGGATTCTTTTCATAGGCCACCTATTAGTTGTGGAGGTTTTGGTTTGCACTAGTAATGGAGTTGCTAGGGAAAGGACATTATATGCCCATCAAGTTAGGTTTTCAATATCTCCATCAAATCTTGATCATATTCCTTAGAGTTTAGAAGATCAAAAGATGAGTTGAAGTTTTTGAGTTTGGGGTCCCACTAGGCATTTTAGAGGAACTATTGTTAGGTGAACCTAACTGCTTGAGTTGAACCTATGGGTTCAAATATGGACACAAATCTCTTAAGCTCAACATAACTTTGAAGTAGGCTGGCTTCTTGTTGGTGTACGTTTTATCATCCACCGAACACACAGATTAAAATGTCCAAACACACTCTATCCTCTCTTGAACAAAATCACCGTGTATACTAAGATTGCGAGAAGATGATATGGCAACTCCAAGGTTTCTTTTGTCAGGTCTTGACGTGTGGATAAGCTCAATGGGCATTGTGATATGCTGGTAATACACAAAGGGACTTACGTTAAGCAATTTCTTCACAAGTTTAGGACTTAGACGAATTTAACATTAAATGCTTCTTCTTTTGGGATTTTCAGTTTGGGATCTCAAAAAAAAGGTGCAAAAAGGATGAGGGTTAAGAAGTCCTAATCTACTCCTAAGAATTCAAGAGACGGTAAAGATTGGGTGAAACTGGTAACCATGCTTTGCTTCACCTCCCTGGGACAACTACACAAAGTGGGTGCAATCTTCAAGGGGTGTGATTATAATTTTCATGTCTTGAACAGTACTTATCTAGACTGAAGTGAAGTATCCACAATCATAAGCTCAGGCTAACTTTACGCATTGAATAAAATTCATCTATTCAAAGAAAGTATGAGCTAAGTTTCACCATAAATCAATACTATCAAATCTTTCCTTCATTTAACAACATTCAAATCAAATTCTATCTTAAATCTAATCTAATGTTGAAGAAGCTATGCAACCTTGCAAACCACTTGACAATAAAAGGTATTCAAAGCAAATCATGCATAAGAGCTTTTATTATTGGAAGTAGCAATACGCAACAATCTCATTTACTTTCTTCACCTCTTACAAATGAGGGGTGAGCTCAATTTATAGGCTCTTCGATTACAATTCAATGGCCAAGATTGATTTAGGATCAACGATCGAGATTAAAATAAAACCCTAATTAGGGTTGGTCACAACTAACTCCATTCTCGACCAATAAGAAAATTACATTCAGGGACACTTGTCCTTCTGCTAAATATGAACCAACAATAAAATAGAAAGTTGTTGCATGGTGGAGTGTCAGGTTCATTGAATCTGGACGTGTTGACTTGGAACAATTTGATTGGTCGAGGTGCCACTTCAGCAAGTTGGATGTCCTCCTTGGTCACTTTGGTCCTGTTCCATGTGCTTGCCTTAGAATATTTTTCTTTGCCGATGACTTTGTCCTTGGTGCTTGTTTCTTCCTATCTTTGATCTTGGATTCGCTTTGAGACTTTGATTTCTTCTTCTCACCTGTATTAGAAGTCTCACCTTGGATCACATGTTTAGACTTGAAGTTATTTTCTTTCCTGATTGCTTTGAAATTCCTCCTTTTTGAATTGGATTGGTGTTGTTCCTTTGGATTTCCTCTCCGAATTATCCAATTTGTGTCAAGAAATTGTCTAAGTATGGAAATTTGTTTGGAACACTCTTCTTGTCACCATCTGATTCTGATTGGAAGCTTGTCTTTAATTCGTCAGGAGATGAAATCCTTCAAGAAGTTGTCCTGATTGCTTCTTTCAAGCGCCTTGAATTTGGAGAAGAATACCTCTGTGCTTTTGCCACAATGGAGGAAATTGGAATTTTCTCTGTGAAGTATTTCCCAGACTTAGCCAAATTTTGGCTATTCAGTTTCATTTTATAACACCTTCATGTGGACCATTCAACACTTAACCAAGCTTTTGGCCATCTCTATGCTTGAATGAACTTTGGCTGTGGATTTTCCTTCAATTTTGAATTTGCCTTGTGCTATGTAGGACAAATTCCATCCTTGGACAAAGATTTTATTCACTTCCTCTTTACTTTTCCTCTTTATTCCTCTTGTTTTCCTTCCAACACTTAGTCAATTTTATGAATTTTTCTCCTTGGGCGAACTTCACTTTGGTCTCGCCATCCACACTTTATGCCAAGGTCGGACTTTATGTGGCTTTGGACATTCCTTGCTAGAGGTAAGTTGGATTTTGAGCTGCTTTGGACATCTTTCTTTTGGCCAAGGCGGACTTTATCCTTTGCTTGCCATGTTCTCCTTTAGCATGGCGAACTTTGGAGACTTCTTGCCATTTCCTATCCAAGGTGGGCAGACTTCATTGATGCCTGGACAAGTGCAAAGGCAAACTTCCTTGGTGCCTTTCCAAATGCATGGTGGACTTTGTCTCCATCTCGACCAAGGCATGGCGGACTTCCTTGACATTACTCCTTTTAACACATAGCCAAATTTTGAAACATTATTCTCCAAGGGGCCAATACTCAGCCAATTTCATGAGTCTTTCTTTCCTAGGCATCCATACTTAGCCAAATTTTAAGTTTTTCTTCCCCCTCTTGGCTGGGTGGAGTTTAGCTTTGTCCTGCCATTCACTCTTCAAGCTTGGGCGGACTTCATCATTTCCTTGCCAAAGTAGGGCGGACTTGGCTTCATGCTTGACAACTCCTCTTGGGCAGACTTTCATATGTGTTTTTTATCCATTCCTTGAGCTGACTTTAGGCTGATCCTTCCATTCATTGTCTCCCTATGGCGGACTTTACACTTTCTTTTCCATATGAAGGGGCGGACTTCATAACTTTCCTTCCACTTGATGGCGGACTTCCAAGGTTTCCTTCCAAATGGTGGGCAGACTTCATGGTCTTCTTTCCATGCTGTATGGCGGACTTTGGAGCATCTTTGCCATAGGTTGGCGGACTTCCTAGACTTCATTCCACATCCATGGCGGACTCTGTGAATGTCTTTCCATGTTGCTTTTGGCATGGTGGTCTTGAAAGTGAGCCTTCCAAACACATGGCAGACTTTGTTGTGCCTCTGCCTTCATTTCTTCAAACTTATGCCATGCTGAATCTCTAACCTTGCTTTTCCATGATTTTTCATTGCCTTTTCTAGAATTTTGCTTGCTTTTTCAGATTTTTGCTTGATTTTTCATTCTTTTCAGATTTTTCATTCTAAAGGTGGAAATGTTGACTCCATTATCTGTGGGACCTTGACACTTTCTAAAAATAGAAACTTACTAAAAATAGAAAAACTTTCCCCTAAAAAATAGTAAGTCCGGATTGGTCCAAAAGTGCCAAAAATAGAAAAAGTGAAAAAAGCTAAAATCCCTAAAAAATAGGAAGTGTCAGAATTGACCCAAAGCACAGGCGATCCCCGTCCTCTGGACCTTCTGAGCACTTCGGCGATGTCTATGCATAGTTTTAGGCTTTAATTCTCTACTTGGCTTTGGTAATTACTCAAAACTCAAACTCCTCATTGTAAAAAGACTAGTGATTAGCAGTTGCGACGCCAAGACAAGAAAAAGCAAAAAAATAGGGGGTCCCCATTTGCAATGTGGCGATGTGTGAAAAGGTCACAACACTTCTCTATCTTAATGCACTATTGTCTAATTGAGTTGTTGAGGGAAAGTGTAATGTCCCCAATTTAGCCCTCGCTCTTCATTTGGATTTAGCCTATTTCTGGAAACTTCGTAGGCTAAGCGAAGCTTGAACAGGGTTTCCAAACTTCTTGGAGGAAGTTTATCTTTTTGCGGAGTCTTCTTTTGGAATTGTTGAACTTGGATTGCGAATTCCTTCTGGGTTTTCTGAGAGCTTCGCGTTGGTGGTTTCAGTTCGGCATTCTGAGCAATTACATGAATTTACTATTTTTAGTAAATTCTATTTTTAGCAGTTGACTTGTTGACTCCTAATCAGTTGGCTCCACTTTGGCAGTCTGTTCAGACGGTATGGTTGAATTTGGCTTCTGATGCATTTCCATGGTGATATAAGATATTTTATATTATAATGTTATAATTTAACATTATAATTCCTTATTCTAGCATCATGAATTAATATTGTCTTTAAAAGGGGGACATTGAAGGGTATTTTCACATGGAGGAAATATTTTAATATTTCTAAAGCCAAATATTGCTCAAGGAGTTTGGATGCCAACTTTGGGTGAGCCAAATATTTTATTTAAAAAGTGAAATTTATCTTCTTAAGCAAGTACGCCATCCTGAGGGTGAAGACAAAAGACAAGTCAATGACCTAAAAGAATCTTTGAGGTGGCGCCCTTCTTGGAGGTTTCTAGAAAGCTCTTCTAAAGTTATAAATTGGAGCTCGGGGTCCTCATTTTGTTTATCTGATGAATTTGCAAAGTTATGCTGCCGGATTGGCTTTGGGATTGCTTCGAGGAATGTAAGCCTCCTAGCTTGGCTCTTCTTCTTGCTTGAAAGACAGCAACTAGTTGAGAGGTTTAGTTGTAGTTGGTTTCCTTTCATTGTAGTTGGTTCTTCTCACATTCTGTAGTTGAGTTATTGTATTTTCTGTCAATTTTAGAGTTGCTGATTTGTATGGCTGTAGGTTGTTTTTACTCACAACTCAAGAAACAGAAATAATATTGTTCTGGGTACTGTTCCAATCTATTTTCCTATGTAGGGCGACCATATGTGCAAGTTTCCAGAATTTTATTTGAAGTCTATGAATTATCTAAAGTAAATCGCCCTTGCTTGCAGGCAATTTCACTTTGTAAGTGCTTTGGAAGTCGTGCAAAATAAATAGGGGTCTTTGTGAGAAGTTTTTGTGATCCATCTTCATTGTCATCATCATTAGAATGTTTTGCAACTGATTTCAAGTTAAATGAGTGAGTATTGAGAGAGATATGAGCATTTAAGTGAGTTCTGGAGTTGCTGTTTTCACCATTCTTAACTGCAGATCTGTCATATCAGACTTAGTAAAATTATTAATAGGGCTGGGATTGTCTGTCTTAGTCATATTAATCGTTCTGGAGTAGCTCTACATTTCAGCAGTGTGATTATCACTCTAATCCATCGTGCTTGCAGGAGATATATTACATTGTAAGGCTGTTAGTAGTACTAACCAGCCAATATTCACATTTGTAAGCTCTTATTTATATTTCCTACATTTCGTGGAAGAGACTGATCCTTGCCCAGTCTATTGTCTTTCTTTATATCTCCGTCATATGGTAGCTCCCATTCCGTCTCGGGTTGGAAAGCACATTCTTGACGTCGAGTACTTCAGCATTCTTGCTTATTTCCCTTAATTGCATTGTAATTCTTAGCACTCCACCATATGGTCGCCTCCTTTCCATACTGGATTGGGTAGCACATGCTTGGTGTTGAGTTTGTTTCCAGTACTTGTAGCGTAGAAGATCCTCTGACCATATGATCGTCCTTCGCGGACACATTCTTGGTTAGAGTTACCTTCAGTTGCATTTTGTTTAAGGCACTGACGATCCTCTTGCCATATGACAGCCTCTCTCTTGTTGAGATTGAGTGCGCATTCTTGGCAACGAGTTATTTGTAATCTGCTGGTTTGAATTATCTAACCCTAACGGGTGCTCTCTGCATTGTTGTGTACTTGGTAAAAAATTGGCTCCGAATATTTGAAGGGAAGGAGAAGAAACAATGCTAATGTAGAAATGGAAAGGGGCGATGAACCAAGATGGTCAATGTTAATCTATCTAAATGAAGTTAAAGCCCAAAATATCTACCTATATTACAAACTTTATTATAAGGAAAAACTAATCCATAGGTAAAAGGTGAGAACTAACATTGCCCTAATAGAGTAACCGTTTGCAACTAAAGTCAAGACTAGAAAACATTACAAAATCTTTATGAATTGCTTTGTAGCACATAATTACATGGAGCCTCAGAGGTTGAGAGCTACACAAAATGGAAAATACAATGTAAGATATTAAAATTTTCCTTCTATTGGAGCTCTATGGAATTAGAAGTTCTAGGAAATATTTAGAGTGAAAATTTTTAATGACCAATACCCTTTACAAGCAGAGTGAAAGCTCATGCATATACAACCAAAAAACAAACATCAACCTGATGTGCCATTTCACTAATTTGAGGTGCATAAGTGAAAAGAAAGGGACAATTGTCACCCTAGGTGCCATAAATCCCTAATGATTTGTGAAAGTACTTGATTGAAGGTTGACATTTCTTTCCCTAAAACAGTCAATAGACTTGGACTCCAAGCCACAACCTTAAATTGTAATTATTTGGTATGGCATTTTGATAATTTAGATTGGATGGTAGGCAACAACTTGAATTACGATGGATGGTGGGTGAAGATTAGAAGGGAAATCATTACTCTCAGAAGATCTGAAAATCTCCAGATTCCTTGGGGAGCACAGGGAGGTGAACTATGTGGAGTGAGTGTATTGGAGATGAGAGTCATGATGAGGATCTTTTGAAAGTGCTTTGATCATTTGATCATTATATCATGAAAGAATATCAATGGTGGGTGCTGTTTGGGAAGGCTTTTGGACCTTTGGGTCTCTTAACTTATCTCTTCTATTAATTTTTATTTAGTTGGTTGGCACCATGGTGTACTTGGTTGTTGGGCCTTGTAACATTATTTTGCATTAGAGCTTTTATTTCATACCATTAGATTGAGTGCCAATTGATTGTGGGTGGGATTTTGTAGTATGGTTAGAGCCTCTCTCATTGAAACTTTGTAATGTCCCCTTTTTTGAGATAACCCTAAATTTTCCCTAAATTCTTAATTTCCAAATATATCTTGCAATAATACTTAATTCAATAGATCTTTTATCATTTATTTTTTCTTCCCAACCTGCTGTTTTTATTCCCTGATTTCAGTCTACTCTCAAGAACATATTTTATTCTTCCTTGATTCGATGCTCTGTTCTTCCTTCTAATTCCTTTATGATTATATCTGCTGTTTACTCAAAAATATATGTCTCCGATTTCTTATCCCTTCCTATCTCATCTCTTATTATATTTTGTATCCTCCCTTCCCATGATTAAGGACACCTCATTTTGAAAGGTGACATTCTTTTGAACGATCCTGACTTACCCTGATTGGTGTTTGCTCTTTCCAAACTAATTGTAGCCCTTCAGTAGTTGATGCCTTTATTCATAAACTTAACTAATTAGGTCTTAAATATCATCGATGGCTTTAGTCATTAATTCTAATGGCACTCAGAATCGACCATGATTAAATAATAAATCCCTTCTCTGAACTATTATTGCGTTGGAGCTGTAGGGTCATGATTTCCAATAGAAAGCCCGATACTCCTTACAAGCAATTCCCTTTTCCTTCCCTAAATTCCTTCATTTCTTTGATCGCTGGATTGTGTTTTTTAATGCTTCCCCCGATTACCGTACAACCTGCTATCCGTCTCTACTTTGATGAATTGCGTTGTTAATCATACATGAAGTGGTGATATGGTTCAAATGGTGGCACAGACCCGGATTAGGACTTCAGTTATAATTGCTATATTCCTTACACATGGTGGCACTATCCCCCCGGAGTTGTCTGATACCAATATCCTAGATAAGAACCTGGAAATGAAATATAAATTTAGGAAGTTCAAGACTAAGGTTAATACGTTCGATAATGAATTCGATGTGCCTTCTTTTGGTGGTTATTTTGTGCAACAGGTGAACGCTGATCGGGTTCTTTAGAACCCTTATTAGCTGCTCTTATTCAAATATATACTGCTGTCCCTCCATAGATGCCCGATCTGCATTACTGATGTCGCCCCATCTTAGATTGCCGTGTCTTCAATGAGGAAAGTGACGGTTAATTAGAAATCTTGAGACAAGACAAAGTGGTTGCCGTGGTATTACTTTCATTGTCTCAAATTAATCCAATCTATCATGACATTGAAATCAAAATGTCACTCCGTTGGACTCCACTCACGCTGATTAAGCCCAGATGATTTTATGTATGGCTATCAGCTTAGTTCTGGGTATTCTGTCCCGTTTTCATTCCATTTTTCTCCGATGGTCTGGAGATTTCCCATGAACATTATGTTTTAAATACTCCACGATTTGGTGAAAGATCGCACCCTTTCCAATGCCGTGATTGGTTGTGCCTTTTAAGTGCTGATTTTGGGGTTTGAGCTATTTGTCGATTTATTATAGTCACCACATAATACTATCTATTTTATAATTATAATGATGTGTTTTAGATAATATTATTATAATTATAATGGTGTTTATTATCTACAATTTTCTATTCCATAATCATAATACTATTATATATTATATGCTTTGTATTCTAGTATCACATTTATAAATTGATTTTATCCGTTTATCTTAATTATATGTGATTTTAGTATTTTATTATATCATAATGGTTATAATATTTAAATTGTCAATATTTGTGTTTTAATATTATAATTATAACATATAATAATTATAATTATAATATTATCTCTTGATAATTATAATTATAACAATATTCAAATTGTAATTATATATATATATATATTTCCTTTTGTATTTTACATTCTAGGGGCAGATCCCTTCCATTAATATAAAAAAGATAAAATTTACATTCGCTGTCTAGAGAAGCATTAATATCCATTTTCACCTTCTAGTTTGTATCAAACCACAAATACATGAGGCTCTCCTTTAGCTCATCAAGTCTCCACTTGCTGTGGGGTTAGGACGTCTGGCATACTAATCATGAACTTCCTATACCCCTCCATATTACATTTTGTGATCGCCTTGGAGAATAGCCTCAGACAATTCCTCAGACCAGTATTTTCCCTTAAAGCCCTTCTTCCAAACACCTTGCCAATGTCATTCATCACGGTCTTTCAGTCATAATTGGAGATTGCTGCAAGCGCATCCTTTTCCCATGAACAGTGGATATATTTATTTGCAACTAGTTTGCCAGCCATCTTCCTTCCCAAAACATTGTAATGTCCCTTTCTAGAACATTCCTGATTTTTGCCCTTAAACAATAATTTCAACTTAAAATGAAAATTGCATTATATTTATAAATATAACTTTATCTAAAATGATGAAATTTTATTATAATAAATAGATTTATAACTTATGCAATAATTCTGAATTAGAGGTTTTCGTCCCTAACTCAGCAGTGGCCATGTGAAGAGTTTTCATCCTTAACTTGCCAAGAGTATTTGAGGGTTTTCGTCCTTAAAATTCTTAGTCCACCTTGGAGGGTTTTCATCCTCCTTGATCAAGATTTGGGTTTTCGTCCAAACTTGATAAGAGAAATAAGGGTTTTCATCCTTGATCTCTCGTGAACTTGGAAGAGTTTTTGTCGTCCCTATTTGCAAGACACTTCCTCAAATTCAAGACTGATTGCTTGATGTATTCATAGATTTGTTGAGATGAGTGATGATTGCTGATTGAATGTCAATTAACTGATTTGCCCTTTATATCCATTTCTTGAAGGAGTCACCATCCTTCACAATAAATGAGTCACCACCCTTCATTGCTGCCTTTTGATAATAATAATTTATTTCCAAATTGATTGATTCATTCATTCCCAATTGATGATTTCTCCACAAGGAAATAATCTTCCTTTTATATCTTAATTGTTTTCTTCACCCCTTCTTTTGATGGAATTATCGGTGAAAGAGTCATCACCTTTCACCATCGCTACCCTTGGAAAATATAATTTAATTTTAATTAAACTCTTTCGTTGGTGCTCCCTTATGAATATAGCTGGTGCCTCCTTGCATTGGTTTTTATGATGTTGCCTAGTCAATGATTTAATATGCAGCGATCTGGGCATTTTGGCGGGGCATGACAAACATCAACTAAAGTCATAGCAAAGTTTATAAGATATCAATGTCATGTATGTGTCCATCTTCAAGAAGTTTCCTTCCCATCGTCGCTTTGATCACACCTTCCATTGGGGGTACCTCAATTTTGAACAATCTCCCTAGTTGCATGAATACGTCTTCCCTTTGTTAGTTGCATTGGTGTCCCTTGATGAGAAATTTTTGCTCCATTGTCTTATAGTGAGACTGTTCGACCACCATATTATAAAATCCTCCACCCTATCATCTGTGATAAGTAATGATTTTCTGCACATTTCCAAGGACATGATGGACTCGTCTTAGGATAACCTTAATTACATGTATCTCTTGACATAGATTTTCAACAAGAATTTTCAAATTAATCTTGACTGATTATCCTCTAAATGTCTTACCACACATCACTTTAATTGGATACAATTACTGCTTCTCTCTGTTCAATGCCATGATTTGAAAGATGGTCCACTGCCATGTTTGCTTCTCAAAAAATATGTTATTGTGAAGTCCATCTTATCTAAAATCGGGTTGATCACATCAATCCACTTCTCAAGCTTCCAACTATTTGCCTATTTGGATTATATATACAAATCGTCGAGTCACACTTGATGTCAATAGGCTGCAAAGTTTTTGTGCTTATGCCCTTCATACAAAGCATTGAACTCAACTTCATTGTTGGTGCCAATTGGTAGATGCTTTGAAAGAGCCCATATGAGGATTCCCACTTCATCTCTGATGATGCATCCGAGACCTGAAACACTAGGATTTTCTCGAGAAGCCCCATCAAATTTCATTTTCAGTCTTTCGTTTGGAGGAGCCATCCACTTTGCTTTTTTTTCTTTTTTTTCTTGAGGAACCAATTAGTGCTTCATTAGTGACAATTTGTTGGAATTTTCAGTGAATTCCACAACTTCATGATTTGACTATCCCAATGGGTGAATCTCCTTTGTTTTGAATTCCATATCTTCACATTAGAAAATCACTAATCCCAACTTCTATCTGTTTCACAACATCTTTCAAAGGTAAGTTCTTACTTTGAAAATTCTGCAATCTCTCTTTTCAGATTTGCCAAATGATCATGGATGGGCTCACCAACCATAACCCATACCAAGTTGAGCTGCTTAGCAGGCACAACTAACAATGAAAAAGCTCCAAGATATCCTTTGGGAAAGCCCCATTCCATCCCAAATGGCCAAGCAACCAACTCCAATAGTCGTAGGCAAAGGGCACATAACAAAAGATGGTTTATTATTTCTTTCACATTTTGACACATTGGGCATCTTGAGGGTCCTTGGATTTTGATAAAGTTTAATCTATCCCTACTTAAAATCTTCTTGTGTACTACAATCCAAGAAAAATTTCTTGCTTTTGGTAGTACATTAGTACTTGAACATAGATTTGTTGGCTGGGATAAGTTAATGGGGACTATTTATAGGATGCGATAACCAAGTTTTACTAAACAGCTTCTAGACTTTGCCTCATATCATATGATGTCATCCTCTTTTGGAACAATCAAGATTTTTCCTCTTCCAAGCTCCTTCACTTTGGCCATTAAAGAAATGGGAGCTCCACTCAAAGAAATTTAGTGCCTTTAGAAGCATCCAATTCAAGTTGAAAGAGAGCGATTTGGTATTCACACAATCAAAGTTCTAGAGAACACTTAAACTACTAGTTGCTCCAATAGCATCCACATAGAATCCTTTCCAACCCTTACAATAATTTAGAAAGAGGTTTGCCTCCAAATATTTTAATTTAGTTTCTTGCAAAGTTATTGTATTGACCATCATGTTATCCATTTGGCCTTGGCCATGCACCGCTTATTAGGGGCATTGAAGCCCCCAATATTCTAGGTGGTTATCTTCATTGCTCTCTAAGAGAGGGGACTCCTCCCTTAGATCTTAGCAAATATTCCTTCATTGAAGATTGCCCATTAGACATCACATACTCTTCCCTTCTTTGCTTATTTATTTTTCTTCCGTGCTTTCTCCTTGACCCAATATTAGCATGAGCACTTTGGATGCCGATTAACTTGTGCACCGTAGGTTTGTAATCTCTAATTCCTCACCCATCTCATTTTTAAATCTTGGCCAATCTTTCGAATCCGCCTTCCCAATCTTTTGAATCTATCTCCCCAATCTTTTGATCTTCCGCCTCTAAAAGCTGATGGTTGAAAGTTATAACTACCACCCAAATTCCAAAATTTTGCTAGTTTGTTCTTTGCCTTTCTCCTCCAAACTCTTGCCTGCCATTTCACTTGGCTTCTTCTTTGGGATCCATTGCCAAATGATTTTCTTCATGAGCTTTTTAGGGCAATTTATCTTTGAATGATCCCTACTTTCGCATCTTAAGTAATAGAATTTAGTTTCCTCTACCTCCATTGATTGTACCCAATGCTTTGCATATATTGACATAGTAATTTGTTTTGGGATATCATATGTAGATGCCACCCAAATTATGGCATAGATGTGTGAGTTGCCTTCAGGCAACTCCCAATCTATTGTATTAGTTAGGCCCAAATTGTTATCAATTTGTATTAAACAGCCTTGGGACCAATATTCCATTGGAAAGTTATAGATCTTAATCCAAGATGGAGTTGTGCTTGGAGAATAGGATAGGGGATTAAAATTTGGGCACCATTTTTGAATATACAAAATGGAGTTATTGTTTTGCCACAACCCATTTTGCAATACAAAGTTTTGATCTTCCTTGGGTTCAAAAATTGTAGAAAAGAATCTATTTGGGAGGAATTTAAGTTTGTGTTTGAGTCCCCATGTCTCTTGAATCCACTCTTCAATGCTGCACCATGGCAATTTCTTCCCAATGAATTTTCCTATGATTGCTCACTCTTGAAGGTTATCAATCACCACTTCCTCTAAATTAACTACTATTTTTGGAGCACTCGTGCCATCCTTTGTGATGCAGAGAAGGGGTGGACAACCTTGAACTAATCTCAAACAATCAAACTTTCAAAGTTTCAAACACCAAAAGGTGGGTTTTGATCCACTAGTCTTCATTCATCCTAGTAGCCCTCCAAACAAGGTTTTCCAAGCACAATTTTCAAGGCAGATATGACAACCAAAATGTGAGCATACTTTTGGATACCCTTTTTGCTTGTTGACAACATATCCAAAACTTGGCTAGGGTTGCTTTGGTACGGAGGCTTCAAAATCTGACTGTCCTATTTCTTGAGTCTGAAGCATGGGGCAGCAAATTGGGTTTTTGGGGGCATAACTTTCATTGCAGACATGATATCAAAAATGTAAACACAGTTCTAGATACCCATTTGGGCCTTATACAACATACCAAAATTTTAGGGGTGGTCACTTTGTACAAAACCCTTCAAAAATTGACTGTTCTTCTGCCAATTAGACCTAAAACATGAAAATATTAGATCTAGGGCATCACCAAAATACGTGCCAACCAAAACCCTGGAACCTGCAATTTTGAGGAATGAAAATATACACAATGATAAGCCATTCCACCAATTTTTAGGAATTTCTAGCATGGGAATGGCAAGAAATGCAATTTACAAGTCCACTAGGAACCCTACCTAGGATTCTGGACTTTTTTTAGAAAAATGCTTGTAACTTCTACAAAACTTAATGAAAATCGATGAAACAAAAGCCAAAATTTAGAGGATTCACATGCCAACACTATCCAACAGGTTTTAGAGTCATTAATGATCCATACAGACCGTACTATTCACCAGATCAAGAAAGAACACATTCAAAAAATTGTAGAAAATAGGGTTTTTATTACTCAAACTTTAGATCTCCAAAAATCCCAACCTCATGCCGATGATACAAGGCCTTTTAAGGCATTTACAACCATATTCCAATCGGTTACAAACAACTTTTCAGGTGACAACTGTTCATCTTCCACTTTGACAACAAAAGCAAAAGTCGCATTGACAACATTTGTGTAACTTGACCATATTTTGCAATTACATACTAACTCACCCCCTAATGACTCAAACCGACTCAAACACCTATGAAATGGTCTTAAAAGACCTTATTACATACAATTGACTCAATTAGAACAAAATTTCACTTTTTGACCCCTCTTGGGCATGAGAACCTGGGTGCCCCTGCACCATACTCCCGGGGAAGAAAGATTCAAGCTCCACTTGAATGGAGAGTAGCAACATGAGAATTATGCTTGAAAGCTCTTGACTGATGTCTTTAGATCCCTACATATTACCTTCTGTGATAGTCCTATGCTGGTTTCATCTTCACCTATGTTTCTTGAACATTTTGCAAAGGTATTTGAACTTGTTAAAATAAGCCTGTCCCCCAGCTGCACCTCTAAATCCTTTTTTCAACAATGCCTTAACAACTTACAGATGAAGGCGATCATTCTTCCCATCAGATTGATGATAATCTTCCTCTTTTACTTGGATGATAACAATGGCAACATTGTCCTTTGAAACTATTTGTATAACACCATCACCGGCTATGCTTTCTTTGCCCTGCTTCTCACACTCTCTTGGTGACCCTTTCAACATAACAACTGATTGAAGTAACTTGGTCTGCAAATCCACAATAGCAACCCTCTCTACTGCTCTAATAGTAGACATAAAGCTTTTTGCATCCTCGAACTCAAATGGCATAAAGCTCACATGGTGAACTAAATGGAAAACTCTGTCCTTGCAGCCTAACAATTGAAAATTTGAATCTTGCATTGTGTTTACTAGCAACTTACCTTGCTCAACCTTCATATTAGACTCAAATGCACTTGCTTCAAACAACTTAAAATGATTGATCCCTTGCATTGGAAATAAAGAAGGTGAAAACCCATCCACAACAATGTCTACAATGTCCTTCAACATGCTTTGGATCTCCCATGGAAAATCAGAAATGTCAACTGCTGTCATGACAATGCAGAGTCTATTCCTGATTTCAAAATCCACCTTTTCCTCCTTCATGGGCTTTAGGAACTCTTTGTGACTCATTAACATCACACTTGCTCCCACTTTTGGATTGTTGTCTTCCTTCTCTATGTCATCTCCGGACTTTGATGTTGTTTTGACCATGACTTTGTGGGATTTATTATATGAATGATGGTGCATGTTAGAGCAATATGATATAATACAATGCTTTGGTGTATGGAAATGTAGAAAAATATTTGCTTTTAGAATTATGAACGCATTTTATTTTAAAATATACAAGATAGAACAAAATAGAAGTATTGATTTAATTATTGCTTTGATTTATATTTCTATATCGGTTACTAATACAATTTCGTTGTGGCACGCCTGAGTGCATTTGAGTCGCAGGTGGTCGAAGACCAAGAGTGTGATTGAGGAAAAGAAGGCTAGCTTCCCGATAGGGTAAAAGAGGAGGAACTCTCGATCGCACACACAGCACCTAAAAATCATATAGTTGCATTTAGGCAATGTCTGTTTCAATATGATTGTTTTGAATTGCTTACAAATAGGTAATAAATGATTTGAATAAGTAAATGGTAAAAATAATAACATAAAAAGAAAAAAATTAATTAATTAATTATCAATTAAAGTTGTGAAAATATTATGATTTATTTTATTTAGTATAATCCACTTTCTGTGCAATAATAGAAAATCTGTTTATTAAATTTTATCTAATTAGGAAATTAAAATAAAGTGGAAACATTTTATATTTGCATATGATAAAGAGGAAATATCTTTGTTTGCATATGAAAAAGTGGAAATAGCTTTGTTTGCATTTAAACCTAAGTCCAAAATTTGGAGAAGGAAAAATGAACAGTCCCGAGAAACTTTGGGCTCTAGGAAATTCTCCTTAAAAACCAACAAAGCTCTCGGCAGGTGGCTACCTCTTTAATTTGCATGTAAATTTGCCAAGAAAAATACACATCTGTCATTTGGAAATGGTCCGCATGACTCTCGGAAGAAGGAATAAAGCTTTAAGGGGGAGAGAAAAGAACATTATTCAGAACATAACTAGTTCTCAGGGAGAAGGAGACTGAAGGTAATTCTGGACATCTGCAACTAGAGTAATCTGCTAGGTTTTCCATTCTTTGCTTTTAAAAAACCAGTTTAAATTTCAGTATGAAATTGGAGAATTGTATGCATCATTTTATGAAAATGATTACAAATATCTGAGAAATGTCTTCCAGTTTTATTTTTAAATCTAAGTGAAAACCTTTTACTCATTTGTTGCATTGTAGAGAAAATACCCAATTTCTTTCTTCCAGAACAGGGTTATAATCTGTTGCAAAGCTGCATTTCTTTAAACTGTCCTCATTTGCTATTCTTTAGTACAGAAAATTTGTGAGAGAAAAGATCTGAAATCATATATATATAAATATATATATACATATATATATATACACAAGAATTTGTATTCCTGTGCATATATACATATATATATACATATAATCTCGCAAGAAAACCTTTACCAGACAGTAATTCAAAATTCTTTTGAAATGAATTAAATTGCAGTTGAATGCTGGGCAAATTCTGTTTTTATGAAATTGTTTACTGTAGAGGGGAGGGATTTTAATCCCCAGCCCTTCCCATAGGAAGGGTACG
This sequence comes from Sequoia sempervirens, assembly GCA_007258455.2. Taxonomy (NCBI): domain Eukaryota; kingdom Viridiplantae; phylum Streptophyta; class Pinopsida; order Cupressales; family Cupressaceae; genus Sequoia; species Sequoia sempervirens. The sequence goes on from VDFB02082786.1 coordinate 32,751, forward strand.
GCTATGTGGGGAGGCTCGCGCCCTCCACAGGCCATGGCCTGTGGAGGGGGCACGAGCTCCTCATAGCCTGCGCCCTCCCCATGGGAGAGGCAAGGCCTCCCAACACCTTTAGGGTGCTTATCACCTGCTGAGAACCCTGTATAATGCTCTTTTCTGTGTGCACGGCCAAAAAACATGAGAACAGTATGAAAATCTGTATTTCTTTTTATTTAAAACATATATATATATGTATATATATATACTCAGCTATATCTATATATATATACATAAATGCAAATTTATACAGGAAAACCATCTTCAGAATGTGATATAATTTCTGTCAAATATATACAAACATCTCAGTAATTTTTGAAGCTGGAAATATGAAAATGTACCTCTGAGAACCATGTAAATTGGTGACCTTCTTTGATCACAATGTCTTATGCTTACATATAGATGTAAATTTCTGAATATTGGTATACAATATAAAACTCAAATGCAAGATTTCCAAACCTCTATTTTTCCTGAAAGAATTATCCTGTTTCTGTATATTATTGTTAACTAGAAACCTGTAGCAAATTGGGAACTCCACTTTCAAATCAGCTTGAATTTTGAAAATATAGAAATATATACATAAATATGAGAACACTGTTTTATATAGAAAATTATTTCCTCTACTTATGTTCATACACTGAAAGTATCATGATATACATGCATTTTTACATTTGAAAAACCAAACTTGAACAAAACCTTCAAGAGAGTAGCTTGGAGTGAAAACAGATTCCTTTACCAAATCAGAGAAAATTACTAAGAAAAGAGCAGATGATATTTAATACTGAAACTTACAACCTTTTTCTTTTGTTCAAATGGAATTCAAAAGATGTTTTGAAACTCTCATTTGAAACCTAAGTATGCATGAATGTGGATAAATGAAGAAAATTCTTTTAGAATCAATAGAATACATGAAGCATGTATAGAAAATGCACAACTTTCTGTTCTTGCACTTTATTATACTGTATTTTGGTAACTTCCGGGATAGGATGCTAAAGGTGGATCCACAGAGACAGTAGTTTTACCTTTTCTGAAACTACCACTTGTTTATTTCATTTATGCTTGGCCAAGCACTTGTACCATTGAAATAGATGGATTTGTTTTAAAAGCCTAGAAATATATATATTTGAGTCTCTGCCACCTCCTGTTGCAAGAAATATGTTTTCTCATGTTAGAAATGCATATAGGCACCAGGCATGCATCGAGAGTTCCCTCCTGTTTTATTGTGTCAGGTTGCTAGGATCCTTTATGCAGGGCCGGGGATTCCTTCGAGTTAGGAAGGAACCCGGGGAAGTCATGTACTTCGTGGTTGGGCAGAAAAGGCGCCTGAATCACACTCTTGGCCCCAGCTCGCAAGAAGACCGATGGTGTCACGGCGGTTGGGGGATCAGAGTTTTATTTGCTATTGATGTACTTGTGTATCATTCTAGAATGGCTCTTATAGCCCCATTGTATATGTATATGTATTTGACATTCATTATTGAACTTTGAAATAGAAGTATTGCATGAAAGAATTCGATGTAACATTGATGTGTAAAATTAAGGTTTTATGATGTAACATTGAAAAGATGTTTTTATTGGAATTATTGAACTCTTTCGAGTATGGATGAATATATTTATGAAAATTCATTGATGTACTTTTTGCCTTGTGCATAATCTTGATAAATTATAATGTTATTATTATATACATGAAATGCAATTTATCCTCTCTTACATTGAGCTCGTTTTGAAAACTTTTATGAATGGTAATAATTACTTGTAAACCTTTTGAAAACGGATGAACAAATCAAAATGCTTTTGCTTATCTCCCAAAGCTACACTCTATGATTTGGACAAACTCCTTTTCACTCACCAACATAGCATTAGAATCCACTTGTGATTCATGACTTATCTCTTTCTCAAATGGCTATTACTCTTCCTCTATCAGCAAAGATTCTCCAATATCTTGTTCTACTGTCCTCTCTTGCCTTCTTCTCTTCTGCATGATCTCCTTGATAGGTCATTTGAGCCTCTTTCTTATTGGAAAATGCCAACCACTTGCTTGTTCTACCATCTCAAGGCATTGTTGTATCTCAAGTTCCATTCTTTTTTCCATTTCTTCCAAGGCTTGTCTCAAGTCTATTATCTCTTGCTCAATATCCATTTGCTTTTCCCTCTCATCCTTCTTCTTTATCTCACTTCTCTTTTCTCATCACTGGCTTCTTGCTTGATACCTTCTTACTCTGCAAGTCTCCATGGACTTTTCTCCTCAACTCTTCCATTCTTCTTTCTCAAGCAAGTCTTTCACTTTGCTTGTTCTTGTCTTTGTGATACCTCACCTTAGGCCTCTTTCTCTTCCCTTGGCCTAGTCTTTTGGCATCTAGGTTTTTCCTTCAACCTGCAAAAAGACAACACATAAACTCCAAAAACTTTCTTGCTTAGATCTTTGGGCTCTGATACCAATTTGATGCAGAGAAGGGGTGGACAACTTTGAACCAATCTCAAACAATCAAACTTTGAAACTTTCGAACACCAAAAGGTGGGTTTTGATCCGCTAGTCTTCATTCATCCTAGTAGCCCTCCAAACAAGGTTTTCCAAGCACAATTTTCAAGGTAGACGTGACAACCAAAATGTGAGCATATTTTTGGATACCCTTTTTGCTCTTTGACAACATATCCAAAAGTTGGCTAGGGTTGCTTTGGTACGGAGGCTTCAAAATCCTATGAAATGGCCTTAAAAGACCTTATTACATACAATTGACTCAATCAAAACAAAATTTCACTTTTTGACCCCTCTTGGGCATGAGAACCTGGGTGCCCCTGCACCACTTTGTTATGTTTTTGAAATCATTATGCCGCTACCCATTCTACCTTTTTTGCTCCATTTCAACTATACACACACACACACACACACAAATTTCTAAAAGTTTAACCAATATTGAGTAACATGAGATCCAGATTAAGACGGTGACAACAATATAGCTGGAATGAATATATTATGACAGCAATATAACAGCAGTAATATATCATAATTGAGAATCATAGGTAATGATATAACACTAACAACAATAACTTGAATTTTTTTATTTCATTTTTCAAATTGCAAAGTTTTTGATAGAAAACAACATAAAAAAGAATAATACTGCTACTAATAACAACTATGCCTCATCTAGGTGTTCAATATCAAAAGAGCTATTTGTGTCTCTTTGTGGCTAAAATTGTGACTAGTCCAATGGAAACCAACCAATCTGGACTGCACCTCCTCCTCATCAATCAGCCTAACATCTTTAAGATCAAAATCTGAACGGTTGCTAGAGTTTGTTGATACTTAGTGTTTGTCAATCTTGATGTTTCAAGGCACTATGAACTTTAACTGGCTTCTCTGCTCCTCTAGATGTAAGCTTGTTCCTCTTAATTGAGTGGATAAAGTCATAGATGAACCAATTCCTCTCTGCAGTAAAGGAACTAGCAATTTGTGAGAGTAGATGAATGGAAAGTTGCTTCAGCTCTAGCATGTTCTTCCCATGAAATTTCCACCATCCAAAAGGGTTTTTTTTGGCAATAGTGGCCTTGTACATCCTAGCCTTTGGTTTCTTGGATGGTGTCCAACCCTACTATAGCTCCCATAAAAATCAGTTTTGCAAACATGAAAACCAATGCTTACTGCCCCCTACATGTTTACTCTTATTATTGCTTAAAGTGGTGACAAATTGTAGCAAGGGCTATTTTGGAGTTGAAAGGGCCTTCTGCAAAATCTCTAAGAGAGGATGTGGGGCATGCAAAATTATTTTGTGGTGTTGCAACAACACTTGTGTTTGGATTTTTAGAAGAATGGGCCTCCAATACTCCCTTCAACTTCCCTTGACTTTACTTTTTTGTTACCCATCTAATTGTTATCACTACTATGAGGGCTTATTTTTAATGTCAAAGATGAAAGATCAAAGACATGTTTTATAGGCTGCGATTGTTGTAAAACTGTGGTTTTGAACTTTTTGTGTGAGAGAAAATTGATTTTTTTTACAAAATAATTATAAACAAAGTCCCTCAGTGTTATGCAAAAAATTAAATTTAAAAAGAAAAGTGAAAATGGACCATCATAGGCATAATGAGTAGAGTATACATTAATGGCTGGAAATGTAGTAGTATCGACTGTAGAGCAATGTCCCTTCCTAGCTGTGTGAATGTCTTCAAGGCTTAAGTTGCTGAATGATATCACTGCTAGTGCTAAGTGTTGACTAAAACAAATAACCAAGTAGCAGAAATAGGTGGCAGGCTGAAGGCACAAACGAATAGCTATTACAAATGAAATGAATCATTGAATATGTTTTATTAAGGTTGGATAAGGGATGTGGTAACCCCACGCCCCTTTTAAAATAGTTTATTTTTCATATCAATCAGTATTTTTATAAAAAACAACATATAAAATATTTGTTTGTCATTTGGAATGCCTAACCATCCCTAGGATGGTTGAGGGACATCTCAGACATCCCTAGCTATCCCAGACATCCCTAGCTATCCCCGGGATGGTTGAGGGATGGCTAGACATTTCTATTTCTTTACTACTTTTTCTTGGATGTCTCAGAGTTTTGAGGAATTTTGGTGATATGCTCTGTCGTCCCACTATGTTAGAAACACTCTGGGGGATGGGGACTGTGGTTTGAGGACTAAGGATGTGTGGATGCGTCCCCATGGAACACAGAAAAACATAAATTAACCACCAACACACCTAGTGTCAATGCTTTATTTATTTATTTTGTTGGGAAATGCTCAGTCGTAATGGTTTAGTACTGTCATAAAGATGGACATACTCATGAAATCAATTAACAAATCTCTCACTTAAAACAAGAAGAGCAAATCTACTCCACATGCAACAAATTTACTTGCAATGGTCTTTCAATGCCATACTAAAAAATCCATGTGCAATGATTGCCACACATTGGATTGGTCTTCTAGACATCAGATAACACTTAGCCAATTCAATTATAATGATAAAGGGGCTCCTGATTTAAATAAGATAGCCCAAATGTGGAGGAACACAATAGTTGCCCATCTAATTGCATCATTGACCGATATAGATACATTATATTATTTCAGTATGTGACTACACCATTTCGTACTTTTTTGAACATACCTAAGTAAGCTCATACACCATAATAAAGCCTTAAAACTTATGCACCATAATAAAGCCTTAAAACTACTATAAACAAAACATATTTTCATTCATTGAAGTCAAAATAGTCATTTACAGTATCTATGCAAGGACCATGTCAGAGCTAACGTTCTTTCACTTCTATCTTATCCTAAGACGTCTGTTGAAGGCTGGGGCTTTTGTTTGCAATTGAAATACTTATCTACATCAATTGGATTATATTAAAGAGACGTGTTTCAAGAAATTTCAACATTCACAGAAGATGTCATTTAACTTCCAAATTTGATTTTTGTGTTTTGCTTCTCATTATGGTTGTTTTTGGGATTGACATGGATACAATTTTCATGTGTTAATCATCACACTTTCCATTTCCAGCACATGTGGCCACTATTGAAGGCAGGAGGAGGACAGGGTTCTGGAAGAGAAGCTGCCATTGTTGCAAACTTGAGTGCTAGGGTGGGTTCCATTGGTGATAACAAATTAGGTGGATGGCATTCATATCGAGCCTCAAAGACAGCTCTCAATCAATGTAAGTAAATTCATTGGCTTTGCAATATTCCTCCATTTACTCTTGCAGTGGTTCATAATTTGTTTTTTCTTATGGTATAAATAAACTAATATCTTCTTGTATTTTAGGTTGTAAATAAACTAATTATTTTTAACTTTTATGGTGCAAATAAACTAATTAATAAGTGAACATGGAGAAGTAGCATTAATTACACAAGGAAAGCAACTTCATGTCCCTGAATCATTTATAATTTAAGATGTAAAAGACATGATTGAACTCAATAAAAATATCTTGTGAAACCCACGGAGTCTTCCTGTGCTCTCCACAATGGAAGCATAAGTATTTTGAGAAAAGTGCTGATGAAATTTGAGGGAGATCCGTGATGTAAAAAGTTATACCATCAAAAAAATGTTTCAGAATCTTTCTTACATTATGTAACATAAATCTGTTTGGTTAAATCATGAGGAAGGAGTAATAATTGCAAATATTACATAGAAATCTTGTGAACAGATGAAATTATAAGTGGTAGAGATTTGCAGTATTGTTGGCATTTGTCTTTGTACTCAATAGACGACCATGGTTCCTCCAAGATATCCACTGCATGAACTTACTGCTTTGATGCTGTCAGAACATCTATTCTAACTGGAATCTATTTAGTGCTGGTTGACATCTATATATCATATTTTTAAAGGGGAAAGATTAAAAAATATGATACTGGTTGGACTAGTGAGCTTGACTTCTAGTGGGAGGATGACAATGAACATTGATTGATATATTTAGTGATAATCATATTCGGTACCAATCCTCATGGGTTTGGTGGAAGTCCATAACACGCATTATGCAAAAATAAATTATTGTATGTGCTGATTCCTCTGTCTCCACCATGATTGTATGCCACTATAGGGAATGCGGTTGGCAAACATGTATTGTCTTAGAGACACTAATCTTGGAAAGTCATGATTGAGAACATGTGGGTAGTAAAAGGAAAAAATAATAGACACAAAGGGATTGATTGGCTCTTGTAGATGGTGGTGCTCTTAGATTTTGACTGGAGAACCTCAAGATTCTAGAAATTTTACAGCTGTATGGCCCTAGGGGACAATGAGTAGGTTTCCTCCTTGCTTAAGAAAAATTCTTAATCTTATGATTTGAGGAGCTGAGAGATATTCTTGCAAATGATAATTTTGGGATGGTGTAATCTGTTGTTGTTGATTAGATGAAGATGCTGTTTGTTCTCCTGGCCTGGGCCTTCCTCCAGACAGGCGATAGTGCTGGTCTCCTGTTCAGATCTTCCTTCTTCATCTTCATTTGCTCCATGCTTCACTGGGGCACTTCCTTCACATGAATATTCGTACTTGTAATTATTCATTAGACTTTGGGATTTAGTTGCTTTGGTTTATCACTCTTATGATGACATTAATTTAGTGTGTAGAGTTAAGTTATGTTTCAGAACCTAGGGTCTTCTTACTTGGGGCTTCTCTATTGTGACTAATTTTCAAGTTTCACTAACGCAATGTCCCTTCTCGAGCATGATCTTTCCAGTGACGTTGGCCTATTCCGAGACCTGTAGGCTACCGGTAAAATTAGGGTTTCTTGTTTTGAAGGATGCTCTTGCTCAAGGTTGGTTGATTCAATAAGTTCTTTCTAGGTTTTTCAGCGTTGATATGTTCTTTGGCATTCTGAGCATCTTTAGGAATTTACTATTTTTAGTAAATTCTATTTCTGGCAGTGTTCCTGTTGGTTTCGGCATGGTTGACTTTCTACTTCAGACTGATCAGTTGGCTTGCTCATTTATGGCTTCGGGGCACAATTGGAGAGATAAGTCGAATTATTTAATTAAAGTCATGTTTTAATGTTATATTTTAACATTGACCCCCTTGGCCTAGCTCGTCACTTTAAGTTGTTTTAAAAGATGTCTTTATGGGTGGGCGCCTCATTGAAAGAAATTAATTATATTTCTTATAAAGTAAAGATTAACCCAAGCTCAAATTGGATGCCAATTTCAAGAAGGAAATAAAGTATTATTAAAAGTCAAAGTTTGCTTGGAAAAGTGGGACGCCTTCTATTGGAGGATTAGGGTTTGGTTCGAAAAGGAAGTTTAGGGTTTCGAGAAAGATCATCTGAAAATTATAAAAGGAGGCCATTGGTTATCATTGAGATTATCTTTTGTCTACAGGAATGTTATGCTGCCAGATTGGCTTTGGGATTGCTTCGAGGAATGAAGGCCTCCTAGCTTGGCTCTTCTTCTTGCTTGAAAGACAGCAACTAGTTGAGAGGTTTGAGTGTTATTGATTTGTCTTTTCAGTTATAGTTGGTTTCCTATCCTTCGTAGTTGAGTTTTATCATTTCCTGTCAATTCCAGAGTTGCTGGTCATGACTGCTGAATGTATATTTCTGCTCACAAGTCTCAAATCTTAAACATTCTCATTCTGGGTATTGTCTCATTGTGTTTCCCTGTTGGAGGTGCCCCTTCATGAATATTTGCAGATTTTAATATGAAGTTTATGATTTTATAATGTAAATTCGTCATTCCTTGAAGGTCGTACTTTTTGGAGTGCCTTGGGATTCATGTCAATAATTAATAACCATTTTTAGATGCCATTTCTTATTACTAAGTTAGGCGCCATCATTTTGAGGGTCTATTGCATCAGATTTGAGACAATTTGAGTGAGAGTTGAGGGAGTTTTGAGCTATTCATTGAATTTCTATGTTGCTGGTTATTTATTTTAAGTGTAGGTCTGTCATAACCAGATTTAAGAAATCTGCATTTTTCTTCCTTGGATCGGAGTTAAGAAACCATTAAAGGCTTTGTAAAAGGTTCCTTGTTGTTGCAACAATTTTGAAGAGCTCTAATATTGATCTTGCAGCGATTCATAATTATTGTAAGCTGGCAGTAGTACTGACAGCAGTTCTTTAATCCTGCTTTTTCATGATTTGTAACACTCATGCTTTACATTTTGTAATTGCTTTGTAATATCTTACATCTCCACCCTATGGTAGCTCCTTTCCCCCTCTGGATTAGAAAGCACATTCTGGGTGTCGAGTTACTTCAGCATTCTAGCTTATTTCCCTTCAAAGCATTGTAATTCTTAGCACTCTGCCATATGGTCGCCTCAACTCCATATTGGATTGGGTAGCACATACTTGGTGTTGAGTTCCCTTTCAGTACTTGTAGTGGTAGAAGATCCTCTAACCATATGCTCGCCATCATCCGTGCCATTCTTGGTTAGAGTTCCAATTCTATTTTTGCATTCAGATCCTCTGACCAATGCTCACACCTTGCCCTCATCGGGATCCTGGTGTACATTTTGGTTAGAGTTGTTTCAGTATCGTTCTAGTTTAGAGCTAACCATAACGACTGTGGATTGCTCTGCTTGTTGCAATTGAAAATTTGAAAAAAAATGGCTCAAAATATTTTAGTGGTATCAGAGCCAAGATCCTGCCATCCTGTGCCCAAGAAAGTTCATTTGACATATGAGTGATAGAGATACCAGACACTACGTACAGAAAGAGATGACTACAGAGAAGTCGCTACTTGAGTTAATGCATGAACTGTGTACACTAATGAAGGATCCTGACATAAAATGGGGAATCAGAAAGATTTATGCTAAGTCTGAAAGTCAGGATAGAAAGGTGCACATGCCACATCAGAATGATCGTGAGCTTGATGAAGATACCGTGGCAAGTGAAGAGTTAAGAGTAGAACCCCATAATACTTCCCTTGACTTGCATGTAATAGTAATTGATGAAGATCAGCTTGGTGAAAAGAATAGAACGACAGTCTTGAATCCTAATAAGGATTCAACCTATGAAGGTTTTGAAGCTAAGGGCTTTACTGAAGATTTTAGTAGTACTGTTGTATGGGATGAGTTTGCTGATGAAGAGCAAGTAGAAGGAAATACTTATGGTCCCATTGAATCAGCCTATGAGCATTGCCAAAGTGATGAAGTTGGTAATGATTCCAACATGACTGTACCACCTCCTGTTGAAGAATTGGTGGTGGATAGTTTTACTCTTGTTGCTGTCTCAACTCCCCAAGAAGTTCCACATGAGGAAATCAGCGACATACTTTCTCATGATGGTTCCATAAAAGATAATGAAGGTGAAGTTTTCGAAACAAGCAGCATCGAAGAATCTTCACTTCATTTCGGTGGTGACATTGTTGGATTTGGGTTTGACCAGCAAACCAAACCATTGGAAGAAAATGTTTTTGAAGATATCAGCTTAAGAGATTCAGGATCTGACTTATTCATTGAGTCAATACTTCCAATGAAGCATGAAAAACCTCTTCCTGTTGATCATCTCCGTCAACCCCTTGGCATTTGGGATCCAGGTGTGTTGGCACCGAGGTATAACAAAGAACCTTTGTGGGATGAATTTCCCTTTGATCCTGATGAAGACCAAAATATTGTCTGCCTTGCAAACTATGAGGAGGCCGAAGGAGAAGTTGTTTTTGATGAAGAAGCTTACTCTGAAGAGCTCCATGGTGATCCCTTCAAGTTGATTGCAGCCACCAAGGAGGATGTTGTTACTTCCGAAACTTTCAAACCAGCATTCAATGATTGTTCGTTTGAGTCAGGGGCTGCCATAGCCTTTGATCAAGATGGCAGTGAGGTGGATGAAGAGCTTGAAGACCTTACGGCTTTTGAAGAAGAAAGGTTCAATGTGGTTTTAGATCACAAGGCTGATCTACCAAGGCAAGAAGCTGATTGCAAGCTTGAGGACGAAGAAACTATGGAGTATGTCCCTCTCCATGACACTGAACATTCTCCGTTAGTTGAGGATGAAAGACAAGAAGGTTGGAGCAGCGATGTCACAAAACAAAGTTCTGATTTTGAAAAGCAGCCAACCAACAATTCACCATCTTCACATTCTTATGAGTGGGAAGGACAATTCAAGGTGTTCATTGACAAGGAAGTGCAAGCTCTATCCCTGTTTGACTACGCACATAGCTTGGTTGAAGAGCTTTACTGGAAGACTCAGCTTGAAGAGAGACGTAGAGGAGTGACCGATGAAGTTACTCTTCCTAATTTGCAACTTATCAGAGATTCCTTGGAGACCTTGAAGTCCGGGTACGTACACTCTATTGGAGAACGGGATCATGTCATTGAAGTTGCAAAGAAGGCCATTTGTGCTTTTCATGAAAAGGAGAGTACGATTGATGAGCTCACTCTGGAGCTTAAATCAATAAAGGATGAGTTGAAAGAAACTCAGTTGGATCTAACAGAGGTTGAAGACCAGTTTGCAGATTTCAAACTTTTCAAGGAGCAAGAGGATGCACAAAGAGCTGAAAAAATCAATCAAGTGATTGGAGATCTTGACTGTCTTCAAGAGGAGTTTGATCTTGAAAGCATTTCAAGAAAATCAGAAGTTGCATGTACAGATTTGGGGCAGCGAGACGAAAGGAATGGCTTCCAGGTCTTTGACAATCCCTTCTTTGAAGTGGGTGCTAAAGCAACTTATGACAATCCTCTCTTTGTTTTGAAAAATGAGTCAAGTAGTGAAGTGACCAAGCATGAAGTCAAGCATGAACTCCAATCTAAGGATGCCTTGATATCACTCCATGAGGATGTGCCACGTATGTTGAGTAGTAATGGATGCATAAGTGGGTTTGAGGATGGAGTCTCTACATGGGAAGTGTTGATTCGAGGAGATTTCAACATCCCCGACACCAAGGTGTTAACAAAGCAAGACTTGGTAGCTGCTGGTAACTTCATTACAGCAGCAAGGAGCAAAGATTTCAGTTTTGTTACTCATGAAGTAGGGAAGAAAAATGGACTAGAACTCGGTGTTTGTATGCTTGTCAATCCATCCCTTGGGTTGAATGATGCTTTGGCATTTATTAGTCCATTTTTGGAGTTGTTTTTGAGGTCATTTAATATTTCATGCTCCATTGTTGTTGAAACTTTCATGGATAGGCTTCAAGGGTTCAATAGAGGAGGCATCAATATCTTCAATATACACTTGATCCTTACTAGCTCTTGGGAATGCATTGAGATTACCTTGCATTGTGTTGAAAATCATTTTCAGTTGGGTATCTGTGCTTGGGATTCTCAACTTGGCTTGATAAAGCTTATTACATTTGGAAAGGGCTATTGGAGGAATAAGGATCAAATTTCCAAATTTGTTGATGTTGTTCCTTTCTTTGTCCGCCACTTGATGGGGTTATTTGTTCATCAACAATTGGGTTGGAGAGAAATTTTGAGTATGGGTTGGAGAAATGAACGATTGGTTGCTCTTGAGAGTGTTTCTCAGCTAAGACCAGGACAGATTTTGAGACTCGAGCTTGCTGGTTTGAGGCAGACCAGCCACCTTACATGTTGCATTTCTCGCATTCAAGAGAGTTGGTTCATCACTCCTGATCAAAGAAGTGGTAGTTTTCTCATGGAGATGGATCTAGCGTGTTTTCCAACCACCTTGGAGGTGTCACCTTGCAGCTCAATGGTCATCTCACATGCTCACGCTTGGGATTTTGAGTGGTGTTGTTGTTTTCCTTTGGGTAGGACTCGAGAATCAGATTGCACTACGCTGATCCTAGCCTTGATCAGCAGCAATTATTTGGTCCTTCACACCTTTCCTACTCTCCAAATTCATCTTATGATGGTTTGTGATGTAAACTTTGACAGTTTACTCTCAGTGTCGATTCAGGACAGCAGTCTCTCACATGCTTTGGTTCACCATTCTGAGACTCATGGGGCTAGAACTATGTGTGTTTTCTGTAGTCTTCATGGTTGTGTCAGTATAATTCAGATGAGGCATAGTAGCTTCATGCGGAGACATGAGTATGAGTTCGTTGAGCTCTTGCAAAGGATTGCTTTCCTCCTTGCAAGAAAATTTGTAGATGTCACATTTGCAGTCATGGTTCCGTTTGTTACCATGTGGAGGTATGCTGAGGAGTTCGATTTTGATTTGAGTAGACTATCTTTCCTATTGCTTAGAATTGTGATTGACAGTAGTATGGTTGATACTGTTAATTCGGGACATTGTGGACATGAGATGTTGCATGATTTTGATCCCCCTCCTTTAAGATCTTTCGGTTTGAGTATCATGGATGGTAACACTTTGGGGTTACAAGGAAGGTTAGTGCAACATAGGCTTGATGATTTCACGGATGTGATCAGAGTGGTGCAGCATCGGCATGGTGGGTCCTTCTTGCGATGGGTTTGGGAACCAAGGATCATACTTGTTTGCGTATGGATTAGTTTTAAAATTTTTGGAGTTGTGGTGGTATTGCTTGAGGACAAGCAATTTTGGGAAGGGTGGATTGTAATGTCCCCTTCTCGAGCATGATCTTTCCAGTGACCGTTGGCCTATTCCGGAGACCCGTAGGCTACTCGGAAGGTAAAATTAGGGTTTCTTGTTTTGAAGGATGCTCTTGCTCGAGGTTGGTTGATTCAATGGCGGATTCTTTCTGGGTTTTCAGAGAGCTTCGCAGTGATATGTTCTTCTTGGCATTCTGAGCATCTTCAGGAATTTACTATTTTTAGCAGTGTTCCTGTTGGTTTCGGCATGGTTGACTTTCTACTTCAGACTGATCAGTTGGCTTGCTCATTTATGGCTTCGGGGCACAATTGGAGAGATGAAATTAGTGGGCTGGTAAGTATAGTTTGTGTTATGTTTTGGTAGGCCCCATATTTCGCTCGTCATTTTAAGTTGTTTTAAAAGATGTCTTTTGCCGGGGTAGGGTGCCATCATTTGAGAAAATTGGTGTCTTTCTTTATAAAGTAAAGATTAACCCAAGCTCAAATTGGGCGTCAATTTCAAGAAAGAAATAAAGAAGTATTGTTAAAGATAAGAGAGTTTTGCTTGGAAAAATTAGGACACCTTCTATTGGAGGATTAGGGTTTGGTTAGAAAGGAAGTTTAGGGTTTGAGAAGATCATCTAAAATTGCAAAGGAAGCCATTGGTTATCGGTAAGGATTATCTTTTGTCTCACAGAATCATTTGTCTTTCCAAAATTCGGCGGGATTTATGCCGAGGAATAGAAGGCCTCCTAGCCAGCTCTTCAACCTTTGCTTGAAGAATGGCAACTGAGTTAGGGTTTGGAATGCATTTGGTAGGTTGTCTTTTCGGTTATGGTTGGTTTCCTATCCTTCATAGTTGAGTTTATCATTTTCTGTCAATTTTAGAGTTCTTGGTCATGGCTTTAAAGTAACCATGGTTTTTGCTCACCAGGTCTCAGATACTTAAACATTCTCGATGCGGGTATTGTCTCATTGTGTTTCCACGGTGGAGGCACCCCTTCATGAATATTTCTTGATTTTAATCACAGAAGTTTACATAGTTTTTATAAATGCAGATTTAGTGTCGTTAATAGTAGGTACTTTTTAGGTGCCTTGGGATTCGTGTCAATAATTAATAACCATTTTTAGATGCCATTTCTTATTATTAAGTTAGGCGCCATCATTTTGAGGGTCTATTGCATCAGATTTGAGACAATTTGAGTGAGAGTTGAGGGAGTTTTGAGCTATTCATTGAATTTCTGTGTTGCTGGTTATTTATTTTAAGTGCAGGTCTGTCATAACTAGATTTAAGAAATCTGCATTTTCTTCCTTGGATCGGAGTTAAGAAATCATTAAAGGCTTTGTAAAAGGTTCCTTCTTGTTGCAACAATTTCGAAGAGCTCTAATATTGATCTTGCAAGGATTCATAATTATTGTAAGCTGGCAGTAGTACTGACAGCAGTTCTTTAATCCTGCTTTTTCATGATTTGTAACACTCATGCTTTACATTCTGTAATTGCTTTGTAATATCTTACATCTCCGCCCTATGGTAGCTCCTTTCCCCCTCCGGATTAGAAAGCACATTCTGGGTGTCGAGTTACTTCAGCATTCTAGCTTATTTCCCTTCAAAGCATTGTAATTCTTAGCACTCCGCCATATGGTAGCCTCAACTCCATACTAGATTGGGTAGCACATACTTGGTGTTGAGTTCCCTTTCAGTACTTAGTGTAGAAGACCCTCTGACCATATGCTCGCCATCATCGGCGCCATTCTTGGTTAGAGTTTGAGAATCGCCCGCCCATGATTTTTTGAATTATCCTGCTGAGCCAACACTACCAACGGGTTGGCGTTTAGCATCAAGGTGAAATCAAGCGGAAAGAAACTCAATGCACCAAAATGCACACTCAATCCCAAAGAAGGATGGGTGTCCTTGGCGGGAAATTAAGAACAATAGCAGGCTGAGCAAGCTCAGCATCGAGTGTGCTCCGGTCCCGGGGGAGGGTGCTAACATATGACAGAGTTATTAATTGAAAAACTGAAATAAATAGGCGATGAACCAGCCATGAGAATTTCCACGCTACCACTTGGACAGTGGGGGGGAAAACATTACAATACAAAACTAATTCATCCGCTGCGGCGGGCATCCACTTATGAGTGGGAATTCGCCACTTTACAGTGGGTGACTAAAGAGAGATTAATTGTTTTTTCTCCACACTGGCGGTAAACCATCCAGGGGTTACAAATGTATGAAATTATAACAAGTAATTGCAGCAAATAAAATAAATAGCTGTTAGTACTACTAATCAGCTTTACAATGAATTAAACAGCTGCAAATAAGAAAGATATGCTTCCAAATCCATCAAAGGTTAGAGTAACACTTCCTCTAACTCTTACAATACAATAATGATATAAAAATAAAGCTCAAACCAGCATTATATCAAAAACTAACAAGTCTGATATAAAAATCTGCAATCTGGAAATGTCTATCAGCAAACAGCAAACTCATAAAAATGTTCACAACTCCTTCTAAATACCTCCGAATAAGCTGAAATGTTTTGCAAAGACCTTCTAGGAGGATGGCACCCAAACTCAAACTGCAAAACTGCATCAAAAACTCAAGATATTATTCTTGCACAAATCCCAAAGCACTCATGAGATGGTACGGCCCTGTAGAGGGGCGATTTCTCTTGGAAAAATCAAAAACTTGGAATTAAAATCTGAAAACCTCCAAATATGGTCGCCATTATCATAGAAATGCAATGATCAAATACCCATAACCAAAATAAATTCATATCAAAAGCTGTAAATGAAAACCACCTTCAGCTGTGTATACACCAGCAACATAAAAACTGAAGTTCTCACCAAAATTCACCAATTTTGAAGCACAATCTGCTAGTCTGATTGAGAAGCAGCAATAATACCAACTAGGTGTTATCTTTCAAACACGAAATTGGATTGGAACTAGGAGGTAAGCATCCCTCGAAGTAAAAAACAAGTTGTCATTCCGACAGCATAACATTAGCATAAACATTGGATAATCAGCTCTTCAAATAGCAACAATATATAAGCTTTAGTTGCAAATGAAGCAACAAGAACTCTTCAAATTCCAAGAAGTTGAATCACTTCAACTTCCAAAAGGGATTCCACCTTTTTGCCTTTTACTTTTTGAAATAATAAAATATCATTCAACTTCCCTTTTAGGCATCCATTTCATATTGCAACAATAAAGCATTTATTAAATAATTAAATGCTCACTTGACCCCTTTATGTCCCCTTCTTTAAAACAACTTGAAGTCATCAAGCCTAGGCATAGGGTACAACTTCAAGACATGAAAATTGACTAAGTCTGAAACTCAGTCCAAGGAGATAACCAAATACAATGCCCAAGCTGCAACTAATGAATTGCTAAAAATAGCAAACTGACAAATGCCAAACTAAACCAAATTGATGATGATGCTTCTGCCAAAAATGAACTTACTAAAAATAGTAAATGCCAAAAATAGTAAGTTAACTTCAAAACCATCAGAAAGCCAAACTGAACACTGAACTGCAAAGGATTGAATTGCTGCTAGATAGATACTGCCAAAGATAGACTTGCTAAAAATAATAGCCCCACTTTATAAATAGTAAGTCACTGTATCCCTCTGAGCATGGCTTGAAGCGGTATCTAAAGAAACCTAGTTTTATGCTTCAACAGCCTATGGATTTCCAAAACAAAACGTCAAAGGGTGTATGGCTGGTGGGGACATTCTGAGTTGCATAAGCATTTTGATTTAGATCCTCGACCAATACTCACACCTTGTCCTCATCGGGATCACAGAGGTGTACGTACAGTTAGAGTTGTTTTGATATCGATACGGTTTAGAGCTAACCCTAGCATTTTGTGGTTGCTTTCTGCCTTGTTACCAATTGAAAATTAAAAAATTGGTTCAAAATGTTTCGCATCCTTCTTCCAACTTAGCTCGAGGCAGCTCACTAGAACACCATGGTCATTGTAGGAGACGCAGCACATCAAGTCCATCACGGTGGCACCAGGAGGGTGTGCGGCTGTGCTGAGAGTTCCACGATCAGGTTTATCAAACCAGATTCACTTCTTAGCTAAGATCATCTAACACCTCAAATCTGTTAAAAGTATCCTCATCTTGTCTCTCCTTCAAGGTCCTCTTCTAACCCCTATTCTTGTTGCACTCCCTGACAGGTACAAAACCATCTGCAATAGCCCCATCTCCTTCCCCCTATCAACCATAGGCGGGTTGCGTGGAGACTGAGAAGATGGGGGCTCCACAGGCCTAACCTTTGGACAACGTCGCAACAAGTGACCATATTCATGACAAAGATGACATCGAAATGGAAGAGTCTCATAATCCAAATGTTGCACCCAAGAGTAAGAGCCTGCACACATATCTATATAATCTGGCAAGGGTTTTCCCAAATCAATTTCAACATAGATACGGGCATAAGCCATTACCTTTCTATCTAGAGTTTGTTGCGAGGAGTCAACTGGTTTTCCAAGAAAAGATGCTATCAATTGCAGAACATCATCACGACAACATTCCACCAGAAGTCGAGGAAGTCTGACCCAAACCGGAACACGATTCAGAAGCTCCTTCGAAGGGTTGAAACACGCGTGCCAGGGTTTGATAAACAACCCCACTTGGTTATGAAAATAGGGACCACCCTCAAAGACCCTATTCAGATTAGCCATGCAATCAAAAGTGACCATGAAGTAATTGTTAGCCAACAACATAATGTCCATTTCACCCTCCAGCGACCAGGTCCATCGAGCCTAAGACACCAAAAATTGAGGAGAAACCCTCATCCCCAAAAATTTGCAATATAAGGAATGCCTGGAATAATATTCAATATCTTCAGCTATCATTTCAGGTGGAATGACCAGCTTGGGTCTCTCTTTACACTGCTCAAGACATACATTAACTTTAGTGATGCGAGATCCCCCTGACATGCGAACACCGCCATCTACCGAATCCTGAAAGAAAAGGCTATTGTCAACAACTTTTGTTGCATGCAACAACGACTTTGAGCCAATTGAGAAATGAAAAGTCCATGCTTGAAGGGCCCTGCGAAGTCTCCCCTAGAGACATTGAGGCAGCAAAGCTAGATACGACCATGCAAGGCCAAACACCAACCCTTCCACCAAACACACCACCTCTCTCCACACTCTGCTCACACCACCCAATCACGCATAATCATAAAAAATAGCGACCCCTTTCCCTCCGCCCACCCCAAAAATGTTGATCCCCCAGCAGCCAAACCCAAGCATGCACAAGCATACACCACCACCGAAGCCCCAAGAGCGGGTGCACAACACAACGCACCAAGGATTCCATGGGCGTAGAAAAAACGCGGACCAAGCAAGAGCCCTGGCCACGTACACCAAGTGACACACAAAAACCAGAACATGAAACAACCCCCCTGAAACCACCAACAAACCCCACCCCAGTCGCGTAGGAACAGAGACAAACCGCTCATGAGCTAGGGCTCATATGCCCTAGCTCGGTTCTTGGAGTTGCAGACACGCGCGCCATCATCAACTTTTTTCACCTGATATAAGCGATGAATGTGCTTCCATTACTTCCATTTTCGTAGCGATTTTTATGTGTAATGGTAAATTTAGTATATTTTCTTTTTTATTTAATTTTTTAATTTTAAATACAAATTAATTTTGAATTTTTAAAAAGAATAATTGTTTTTCATTCTCTTATAATTTTATTTCTATTTTAGTATTAAGAAAATAGTTTACAATATTTTACAATGAATCACATAATATTTTTTATTTTTAAAGATTTTCATATTTTTTAATTTTAAGTATTAATATAGAAATTTAATTTTATATGCAATAGTAAATTTAGAAGAAAAAAAATCATACTTAATTTTTTAAATTTTAGAAACTTCTTTTTATGTGTAGTAATTTAATATTTTTTAATATCTTATCTATTTAAATTATTATTATTATTTATTGAAAAATATTACTTAAATAAATCTATATAAAAAACATTAAGGCATATATTGTTTTAAAAAGATCTTGAATATTATTTATTGTTTTGTATTTTCATTTAAGATAGCGATTTAAATTTTAAATAATAATTAAAAATAAAATATTTAAATTAAAATAAGGCATATTTAAATTAAATTGTGTGTATTTCTAAAATGAAATAAAATAATACTTTCCTACATAAAAATAAAACATAGATAACATATTTTTAAAATAAAATAATTCTAAGTTAAAATGAAATAAATCTTTAAGTAAATTAAAGTTAATTAAATTATTAATTATTTTTATTTACTTAAGAATTATTTATCTTATTGTTTTAAATGTAAGTGTGGAGTTTTCTTTCTTATAATTCTCAACTTAAAACTTTCTTATTTCACTTTATATATATCTTAAATAAACTTATCTAAAAAATATTTAGAAATATAAATATAAATAATTTTATTTTATTATTATTTCTAATTTAAAACTTTCTTATTTCAAAAAAATATATTTATAAAATGAATAGAAAATCAATTTTATAGAAAGGAAAAGGAAATAAGGTGCCAGGAAAGCTGAATGTTTCACATTTACCTCGTGATGATTTGGTAACAAAAAGAGTTGTGACCAATTCAGTGGCAGTTCCTTCAGGTGCATTTTTATACTAGTTTCACCAGCTGAATTTTATTTGTCTTTCTACTCTCTTTTGTTGTCAACAATCCCTTTGGAGAATGAACTAAAAATTTAGCATTGATTTTCTAAACCAGAGAAGTAGGGCTTATGCTTTTGAACAAATAGTTGTTAGTTCTTACTTATTGTATCTAGGGGTTAGAAACTCTGATTAGAAGCAATAAACCAAATAGAGATCTTTCAAATAAATCTAATCTAAATGATTGATATAAATTAGATAAATAGAGGAATTAGACTGAAAATGATTTTTAAAGCAACGATAACAAAATCCATATGAAGAGATTAACATTAGATATAACTTGGGAAACTCTTAAGGGAAAAATCCCAGCACCAAATAGAGATCTTTCACTATATTGATCTTAGAAAAAGATATCAAATGCAAGGAAAAGACTAAACAATCTGATGTTGCAGCAAACTCTTTACCCTTGGAGAAAGTAATCAGCACCTAAACACTCTCCAAGCCTTTATATATAAGATTATTCACCCTAGCATTTAATTCATAGAATTTTGGCTCTAGGAAAACTACCAAGTGGTATTCAAAACCATTGATGGGTCCAATTGACACATGTTCATTGCTCAACATGCAAACAAGAGTTACACATGAATTGTACTCATCTTGCAAATCCAAATGCCAAACTTTGCATGAGAAGCTCAACATTCACTCTAGCTTCTCCAAGATGGACTCATCCTTTTCAATACTCTTAAATTCAATAATTTTTGGGTCGTGAAGGGGACCATCTACAAACAACATTAGAATGTTACCATGTTTAACTAGTGTGCCAACATTACAATAAAATTCCAAAATTATAACTAAGACTTGCAAGATGTACAACACACTTAGTCCTAATATTACTGAGAATGAAATGCCTCAACCCATAAAATCTGCCTGGTACAAATTAAATAATAAAGATATTGAGATCTAATGGACATGATAAGCCTTACAACTCCAACTTAGGGTAATTGGCCTAAGAACTTATAGATGTTGTACTTAGTAACTTTTATATATTTAGTGTCTTTTAGGGGACATGTATTTAATGCGATGTGATAAAATCTTTGTAACTGCTTTACCCTAGTGGGCTTTGGTTATTTGATTTTTTAGTCCATAAAATAGATCACGATATAATTTAGCATACAATGGTATAGTAGCAACATTGTGGATCTTGGTGAGCTTTGATTGGAAACTTGAATTTTTATTTGCAACATATTTCTTTAAGCATTTTCTTTAACAACATATGAAGTCATGTCTTTTCTTTTGAATATTTATACAAAATATTTTCGGTTATTTAACATCTCTAAAGAAAAAGAAACAACTAATATTCCATTATTCCTTTTATGTCCCAATTCTTACAAAAAATAACATTTCGGGCATGCAGAATAATATAGACAACAATCGAACAATAGATGTTAAGCCAAGGATTTTAGAGGATTCTACAGACAAGAACAAGAATTGGAAATTGATTGAAATTACTGTAAATCTCTAAGTGATGCAGAGCCAAGGTGAAGATTAACTCACAACAAACTAATGTCAATCTCAAAAACAATGAACTCTTCTTGAAAACACCCTCAATCTGCCAAGCATCAACTCACCCTCAAGGGTCTCAACCCTTCAAATTTGCAAAACAACACCAAACCTCCACCAAGGCCCTGAAAAGGTTTCTCAACATTCCAAAGATGACAATTTAGCCATTTAAATGCAATCTCAAAGTCATATTCTTCATAACCTTCAAAAACTCACGTTCTACCACTAGCATTCCTTGTAGTACAGGAAAACTGGTTTTTTTAGTCTTTAGACCAAATCCTTCCAAAACACCAAACAAATAAAACATATAATCAAGCACCCATTTCAGATTCATATAACATATCAAAGACTCATATATCACTCTTTTGGATCAAAGGTTTCAAAATCAAGAATTTCACAGTTTTAGGCCTCCAATTAGGCCTTTTTTACAAAGAGACCCCCTTTTAATTTCCTCACCAGACCCCAAAACCCAAAAAAAGTCTTGATTAATGTTCCAAAACCAAAGATTTTCTAGGTTTCATGACCCCAAATGCGCAATTAAGCCTCCAATCCAAAAATCCCTCCTTGTAGCCTAAATAACTAGGGTTTTAAGACACCCTTATTGAAACTTCACCTTCCCAACCACTCCTAGAAAAAATAACTGCTCAGAAACCTTGAAATAGGTCCACCCATTCTCAATAAACACTCACTTGGCCTTTGGCATCGTTTCTTTATCATTTCATAGGTTTGAACCACCATTTCCAAGAGGAAACACACATTTTCCAGCCCTAGGGCTCCACCCATTCACTAGCAATTCAATCCCACAACATCTTAACATCTAGTTTACATGTTAGAGGACCCATTCCACAAGGTACAGTAAACACAAAAAGTGGAATGGGTCAGTTTATCATTTTTTGAAGACCCTCAACCCACAAATTTGGAAAAAACAGGTAGCAGCAATAAAAATTGAATAAATTTCACAAAACAAGGAGTTCGACCCTCATATTTGAAGAAAATTAAAGCTAATTCATAGGAATACAACTTCCAAAAAAATTTAGAGCATTTGGAGTCCGTACAGATCCATACAACAACAAAAAGTAGAGAAAAATCAGCAATTTTCTGAAAAATAGTGTTTTTATTGATCAAGAAAGGCCCACAAATCTCCAACCAACCCCTCCTCCGAGCCATTGAAGGTTCTTATACATTTTTTGGTTGCATTCCAACTTCTTTCAATGCCTATAACTGATTTTTAATCATTAAGACCTTCTAATCTTCATTAAGTTGCATTTTAAGACAAATTGCATATGACAATATTACATAAACTTTGCAACTTTTTAATTTTGACACCTAAAAACTCCTAAATCACTCTAACACCTCTAATTCACCCTATTACAACCTCTTAGACCTCATTCTTGCACATTTACACCCAAATTCAAGGATTTTCCTTCAAAAGGCTACAAATTCAAATATTGACAATTTTGTAGCAAGAATGCATTGTTTGCACATTTGACCACCAAGACTCAAAAACTCAACCTAATACACCTTAAATGGTCTTGATTGACCTTATTTAGCATAAATAAACCTAAAAAATCTTGATCTAACCCATTGACCACCTATCAACCTTCAAAAAGTGAAATTTTGCAACTAGGAGACTAGGTGCTCCTGCACCATTCACCGCCACAGAGAAAGAACTCATGCCACATGATTTGATGCAGATACCAAGTTCTCCAAGCTTCTATCACTTTCCTTTGTGCTTCAAATTCTCTCCACTGATCCACTATTGAGAAACTTGCAAAATGCCCTACATAAATGCTTTGTTTTGCATTTGAAAATAGTTCATCTCTTGCATTCAGACCT
>VDFB02082787.1:0-32871 GCA_007258455.2 Sequoia sempervirens
AACACAAAGAACACCATTACAATACATATTCCAAATCTGCAAGACCAGAGACAAAGTGATGGAGTACTACAGAGTAGAAACATTTCTCCCAGTCCATAGACAAACAACTCTTTCAAACCAGTTCACACACTGGTGAACACATCTTTCACTCTATATCAAACCATAAGCTACAAGTCAGGAGATATCACCAACAGATGCCCATATACAACCCTTTAGATCCACACAAGAATAGGATCAACATAGAAGAAATGTGGAGCACATACCATAGCATATTCTAAACACATACATAACTCTAACTTCACTCTTTATTATTTTTCTCAAAAGCACTTGGTAACCCATCATATCAACAAATTTGCAACATCATAAAGATAACTCCATGTACTCACAACATCTCAACTATACATGCACAATTTGCAACATCCTATACTGTGTTGATATCAATGACAACATTAATGACAACAACACCAAACTTGTTCATACTTGCAACAAATTGGCCATGCTAGCTCATTTGGGGAAAAAGCTTCCTTCCAAAGGTTGGGGTCTTTACATAGTTGGCAGTCCAAAAGAGAATTCTCACTGAAGATAGACTTGCAACCTATGGAATTTAGGGACCCGGGGAGGTGCATGTTATGCAAGTGCAACAATGAATTTGCTGATCACATATTGTTGACTTGTGCATATGCTGACAAGTGTTGGAAAGTCTTCATGAATAAATTAAACTTTCAATGCCTAGCCCCCTCAAACTTAGAGACTTACTTCAACATGTGGCCTCTCTCCTTCAGGAAATTAGTCTTTGATAGTATCTGGGTAGTCACTCCCTCCAACATCATATCGGAGATCTAGAAGGAGCGTAATAGGTAGATTTTCCAAGAAAAATGGTATGGAATATGAGAGACTTTGTGTAAAGATGAAAGGTATGATCATTGAGCTAGTCAATGAGGTAGCTCGGTCTAAGTCAACAAAGCATAAGGTCTTCTCGAACTGGGATGACAAGATAAAAAAAGATATTCACAGGTTCAAAAACCCCCCTTTTATGCGAGATAGGTACAGATGATCTTACACTGAAAAAGAGGAGAGAGTTAAAATGGGAGGCCCTAGAGGAATGGTGAGTTAAAATCAATTTTGATGGGACTTCAAGGTGTAATCCTGGGCTTCGGGGAGCAGGGTTTGTGGTGCAGGACAACCAAAGCAGAAAAATTGCTGACAATTCCATCTTGTTGGATGTTGTGGTTGTGCTGTTGATATGTGGTTGTCATTAATGTCAACACTATTAGCATTGTTGCATTAGAAGTTGCATATGTCGAGGATATTGAGAAAATTATAATAAGAAGTGCTACAAGTTGTCAGTGTGAAGAAAAGATCAGTCTATCGGTGTGATTAGTACGTTGCTAATTTGAGGTTGTGGTTTAAAGGGTTTCTTGTTGAGTGTGTCTAGTTTATCCATGTCAAGTTTTAGAGATCCGCGTGAAGATTTGTTCAAGTTATGAAGATTTGTTTGGTGACAGTTTTTTTGTTACTTTAGTTTGTGTTCCTGAGTGAAGATCATATGATTTATGTAAGTTCTGTTGTTGCGGATGTTTCTCTGGTATTTCATGGTGTTTATGGATGTTTCTAGTTCATTCTCTATCTGTGTTGCATGTGCGCATTGATCATTGTGCTCATGATCCAATATTTTCTCTTGCGTGTTCATGTTTTCATGTTCCATTGACTAGTTGTTAGCGTGTTGTGGATCTTGAGGAGAAATTAATTGAAGTATTTTTGTGTTGGAGTTGTTAATTTGGGTCCTCACTATGTTTTGGCCGATCATGGTTGATTCACATTGAAAATTTAATTGTAAATTTGGGCCGACATTGTGTGTATGTTTTATATTTTATTTTGGCTAACAAGTTGTTGATTTGGTATTCCATATTTGGATATATAAGAGTGATTGTTTATTGATTGAAGAATGTGAGGTGTATGAGGGAGCATGGAAGTGTGAAGTGTGTATTGATCTAATAATGAATATTGTTCAGATCATTGAAGGTAAGAAGAGTGTGAAGAAGAAGTGTGAAGAAGTGTTCATCTACTTAACTAGAACTATAATGGGCATTAGCATATGCTATTTTGCTTGATATGCGGATGGTTTTAATCGAATCTTTCTTTGGATAGTGAGCCCTCTTGTATTTTAGCAATGAGCTCTAGGCAGTGTGCCTGAGTGCATGTGCATTCGCATTATTCTTCTCTATACTTTTGATAGGGTATAATATTGTGGACCAACATCCACCCTAGTTTTTCCCCTAGCAGGGTTTGTACAAAAAAAAATTGGTGTTCTCTATTTTTCTGATGTGTTGATTGCTTATGAACATTATTCATTCGCCAGTTTGGGAATTAAAAGTTAATTTAAGTTGGAAAAGTTTGATATTTTGACAATGATTCACCCCCTCTGAGTGTTTATGCTTGTTTTTTCCAACAATTGGTATCAGAGCAGGTTCCTCTAAAGAAGTTTAAAAGCTTGAGGTGATCCGATATGACATCATACAAGGACAATCCTAGATTCGATGGAACAAACTACTCTCTGTGGAAAACAAGAATGGAATGTCATTTGAGGTGTATTGGTAAACCCTTTTGGAAGATTACAAAGAACAAATATGTTATTCCTCAAAATGATCCTTCCACTCCTAATGAGATTAAAGAGGTTGAGATTACCATCAGGGCTATTGAGGCTTTGCTGAGTGCTTTGGCAGATTCAAAAATGACAAATGTGATGGATCTAAAGACAGCTCATGAGATTTGGAAGAAGTTGGAGACTTTGTATGAAGGGGATGCACTTGTGAAGTTGCTAAGATAACAAGTTTGAAAGGCAAGTATGAAACCTTGAAGATGGGTGAAGATGAAAATATTTCTTCTTTTATGCAAAAAGTAAATGAACTTGTGATGGGTATTAGATGTGTTGGTGGTACCCTGGATGAACAAGAAATTATAGCTAAAGTGCTCAAATCATTACCTCCCTCTTACAAATCAAAGGCTCATGCTATTGAAGAGCTCAGAACAGTAACAAATGTGACAAGAGATATGCTAATTGGTAAATTTGTTGTTTTTGAGTTGAGTGAATTTGGTGATTCTGCCCCCAAGAATGAATCTACATTTAAGGCTTCTGTATCTGGAAGAAACAAGCAAAGATATGATCTGAGAGAAATTTCTAGAAAGTCATTCAAGTATGAGGAAGAGATGAAATAGCTTGAAGATGAAGAAAGAAGGCAAAGGAAAAGGTAAGTATAAAGGAAAGTTTCCTATTAAATGTTTCTCTTGCAGTAAAATAGGTCATTTTGCTTCAAGGTGTCCCGAAAGAGTTCCTAGGTCTAAGCCTTACAAATCTAGATTTCAAAATAAATGCTATTATGTTGAAGAAGGTGTGACTGATGAAGAATCAGATAAAGAAAATGGAAATGAAGATGAATGGGCTTTCATTGCTATCAAGGAAAATGGTCTGGTGGCTACTGAATCTGCTAAAGTTGAGAAAGATCTTGCAACCCAAATTGAGGAAAAGGATGAGTGGGTTATTGATAGTAGTTGCTCACATCATATGACTGGTGACAAAAAAAAAATTGTAAGTCTAAAGAAGTATGACAGTGGGGTTGTAAGATTCAGAGATAACAATGTTGGTGTGATTTGTGGCAAAGGATCTATTTGTCTTAGTGAAAAATATAACACTGATGATGTCCTTTATATTGAAGGCTTGAAGCATAACACATTGAGTGTTAGACCCGGATAATTGGACAAAGGTTATGATCTTGAGTTCAAGATGGAATATGCGGATACTTAGAAGTTCTAGAAATTAGAAATTGCTTTAGGTACAAAGACAAAAAGGTAATATTTTCACTGAATGTTGCCAATGTAAATTGTTTGGTGCTCCGTGGATGAAGTCTAGTTATGGCATAAGAGGTTGTATGTCATGTGGTGCTGATAACATTGTCCAAGGTAGCTCCACTCAGAGTAGTAGAGATCTACCTAAGCTGAGTGAAACCTACTAACACAATATCTGAGGAATGTTAGATGGGGAAAATAGACTAGAGTTTCTTTTGGAGCAAACATCACATCATTCAATGGAACAATGGAACTAGTACATCTTTGATTTGTGTGGTCCCTCTAGAATCGAGGAAGTCTACAAGGAAAGTACTTTTATGTTTTGCTTATTAATGATTACTCTAGGATGATATGGGTTGCTTTCTTAAGAGAAAAATGTGAAGCATTAGAGAAGTTCAAAAGTTTCAAAGCTATGGAAAAGAATGAGACAAGTATGAAGATTAAATCCATAAGGTCAAATAGAGGTGGTGAATTCACCTCCGAGGAGTTCAATTCTTTATGTGAAGAGCATGGAATCTGAAAACAGATTATGCTCTAGAGACCCTCAGCAGGAATGGAGTTGTAGAGAGAAAGATAGAACAATTTTGGATGTTGCTAGAACAATGATGTTGGAAGGAAATGCCTCACATCTGTGGAAAGTTGCTTACTATTGTGTATACTTCATAGAAATTAAATGTCAATGGTATTTCTAGTAGGAACCAGCAGAGCTATGGTTTAGTTATAAACCTACTATTAAAATATTTCAAGATCTTTGGAAAGAAAGTGTTATTAAGAGAGATGAGGACTTAAGAGTTTGAGTGCAAGGAAGCGATGAAGGAATCTTTCTAGGTTACACTCTACTAACAACAAGCACTTAGTGCTATAATAAAAGGTGAAAGAAAAAATGGTTAGAAAGGGTAAAATGTTGGAACGATGGGGACTATAACAGATCATCTGAATGCTGAGATATGATTTAGATGAACAGCAAGATAGAATAGACAAAGGAAGAGTACAACCGTAAGTTGTATTTGTTGCGGTAAAATCCAAGAAAGTTAGGAAGGTGAGACAAATTGGGAAGTGCGAAGAAAGGACAAAAGCACGGAAGTGAGGAGAATCCTAAAATTCACGAGTGAAGATTGAATCGATACGAAGATCAGGTATAGGAGAATAGGGGTGTGCGGAGACTGAAGAAGGATTGCGAGAAGAGTATTGTTTTGATTTCCAAGTAGGCTAACGATATCAATGAAGCGTGGTGGGCACTGGTAGGCCATGAAGGAAGGCCGATCTTTTGATTGAAAGCCAATGATACATGAATACTTGTTCCCAGACCTAAATATAAAAATGTGATTGGTACTAAATGGGTCTTTCAGAATAAGCTGAATGAAAAAGGTGAAGTGGTCGAGAATAAAGCAAGACTGGTATGTAAAGGGTATTCACAAATGGAAGGTATTGATTTTGAAGAAACCTTTGTCCCTATTGCCATAATTGAAGTTGTAAGATTATTCCTTGCTTATGCTGCATATAAGAACTACAAAGTCTATCAAATGGATGTGAAGTCGGTATTTTTGAATGGTGAGTTAGAAAGAAGAGGTATATGTTGAACAACTTGGGATGGATTTCAACTAAGCTGATAAGAAGACAAGTTTTTAGATTAAAAAGCTCTATATGGACTCAAAGCAAGCCCGTGCTAAAATTTGGATAAATACTTACTAAGCTTGGATTCAATAAAGGTATTCTTGACAACAACTTGTATTTTAAGTTGGATCACTTGATAAGAAGTTGATTATTGAAGTCTTTGTTAGTGAAATTATTTTTGGAGGAGATGATGGCTTGTGCATGAAGTTTCCTAATGAGATACAGAATGAATTTGAGATTTCTATGATTGGTGACATGAAATTCTTTTTGGGATTGGAAATTACTCAGTTAGATAAATGGATTTTTATACCTCAAATTAAATATGTGAAGGAATCTGAAGAAGTTTGGCATGGAAGACTCAAAGTCTGTTGGTACACCCATGATAATCGGATGCAAGTTAACACAAAATGATGATTCTCCTAAGTCAAATCAAACAAGATACAGGTCAATTATTGGTGGATTGCTCTATTTAACTCAAACCAGAACAAACATTATGAATGTTCTGTGTATGGTTGTTAGATATCAAGCTGATCAAAAAGAATCTCATGTGACTGCTGTAAAAAAGATTTTTTAGATACTTGAAAGGAATAGTTGATTTTGGGATTTGGTATCCTAAAGATGATGATCTTACTTTGAATGCCTATACTAATGCGGATTAGGTAGGAGATGTAGATGACAGGAAAATTACTAGTGGTGGTGCCTTCTTCCTAGGGAAGAAGCTAGTGTCTTGGTTGAGTAAAAAGCAGAATTACAATTCCCTATGTACTACTGAGGTAGAGTATATTACTGCTGCAAATAATTGTACTCAAGTGCTATGGATGAAATAGATGCTGAAA
The DNA here is from genome assembly GCA_007258455.2 of Sequoia sempervirens. Taxonomy (NCBI): domain Eukaryota; kingdom Viridiplantae; phylum Streptophyta; class Pinopsida; order Cupressales; family Cupressaceae; genus Sequoia; species Sequoia sempervirens. The sequence goes on from VDFB02082787.1 coordinate 6,294, forward strand.
GATATCAGAGTTGTATATGATGAGCCTATTGTCATACACTATGACAACTCAAGTGAAATAAACATATGAAAGAATCTGGTGCTACACTCTAATACCAAGCATATATCAACCAAGTTCCACTTTCTGAGGGAGAAAGTGAGTGAGAAAGAAGTCAGATTGGAGTATGTGCCTACCAAAGAATAGATTGCAGACATTTTCATCAAGTCGTTGCCAAAGGATACTTTTGAGTATCTCAGAGGGATGCTAGGGGTGATTACCCCTCTTGATCGAAACTAAGGATGCATTGGTTTGGATCAATCCATGTACTTCATGATCATATTTTGATCCAGATTGATGTTGGTGGCTGCTACTTAGGGCGAGCAGTCAGATGTTCAGGTGTGCAGATGTGTGTTTCATAGCTTGCATAGAAGAGATCTTTGAAATTGATGTTAAAGGGGGAGAAGTGTAATGTGAAAAATCTTTGTGGGAGAAGAGTTGTATGGAAGAGTTGAGGAGAGAAGAGTTAGAACCTAAGGAGGAGTAAGTGTAGTTGGGTTGATGGTGTTTTTCACATCATGTGTTGCCATCAATACCAAAGGGGGAGATTGTTGGATGTTGTGGTTGTGTTGTTTATATGTGGTTATCATTAATGTCAACACTATTAGCATTGTTGCATTAGAAATTGCATATGTCGAGGATATTGAGAAAATTATAATAAGAAGTGCTACAGGTTGTCAGTGTGAAGCGAAGATCAGTTTGTTGGTGTGATCAGTACGTTTCTAATCTTAGGTTGTGGTTTAAATGGTTTCTTTCTGAGTGTTTCTAGTTTATCCACATCAATTTTTAGAGATTTGCGTGAAGATTTGTTCAAGTTATGAAGATTTGTTTGGTGACAGTTTTTATGTTACTTCAGTTTGTGTTCCCGAGTGAAGATCATATGATTTATGTAAACTCTATTGTTTTGGATGTTTCTCTGGTATTTCATGGTGTTTGTGGATGTTTCTAGTTTGTTCTTTATTTGTGTTGCATGTCTGCGTTGATCATTGTGCTTGTGATCTGATTTTTTCTCTTACGTGTTCATGCTTTTCATGTTCATGGCCGACTAGGTGTTGAAGCTTGTTGTAGATCTTTGAGGAGAAATTAATTGAATTCTTTTTGTGTTGGAGTGTTTAATTTGGGTCCTCACTATGTTGTGGCCGACCGTGGTTGATTCGTATTGAAAATTTATTTGTAAATTTGGGCTGACATTGTGTATATGTTTTATATTTTATTTTGGCCGATAAGTTGTTAATTTAATTCCATGTTGCGGATATATAAGAGTGATTGTTTATTTGAATTGAAGAATTTGAGGTGTATGACGAGCATGAAGTGTGAAGTGTGAGATCCCTATGTGCAAATATTGTTCAGATCATTCGAAGACAGAGAAAAGTGTGAAGAAGAGTGAAGAAGTGTTCATGTGCTTCACTAGAACTATAATCAGGCATTAGCATATGCTATTTTCTCAATTCAAATCCAGATGGTTTTAATCCGAATCTTTTTTTGGACAGTGAGTCCTCTTTGTAATTGAGTAGTGAGCTCTAGGCAGTGTGACTGAATGCATGTGCATTCCCATTATTCTTCTTATACTTTTAACAAGGTATAATCTTGTGGATTGACCTCCACCGTGGTTTTTCCCCTAATAGGGTTTCCACGTAAAAATCTTGGTGTTCTCTATTTTTATGATGTGTTGATTGTTTATGGTTTATTATTCATTCATCAGATCTGAGATTAAGTTAAGTTGGAAAATTTTAAATATTATGTGACAATTGATTTACCCTCCCCCTCTCAGTTGTATGTCCTTTTTTTCCAACACATCCATCTCGAGACTTGCACTAATAATGAGGCAGAGTTCAGAGCTGCTTTGAGTGGTCTCTAGATGGGGGTGGAGAGTGGAGCTCGTCGCGTCCATATGGAGGGGGACTCCCTTATAATGGTCAATGCTATCTGACTCAATAGTGCACCAAATTGGAATTTAAACCATTAGCTGCAACCCATAAAAGAGATATTGGATAAATTAGAATCATACAAGATCAACCACATATACAAAGAAGGTAATGACATGGTTGGTGGGCTAGCCAAGGCGGTGGTAGAAAGTGCACAAAATTAAGTTGGATTCCAGCATGGAAAGGGTGGAATGTTGATGGGACAAGAGTCATCAATGCGATGCAAGCCTCAGGCATGTTGTGATAGGTAAGGAGTGTTTTGGTCTTGATTGCAAGTTTCAAGCTTGTGGTCTAGTTGGGCCTCTAAAGTGGTGCCATGTATGCTGGAAAGGTGTGTGCTGGAGGATGTTGTGGCAATCTTGGCAGTGAATTGGGATTGCGGTGACATGTTGGCCCGTATATGCTTTGATGTGGGTGTAATTAGATTCTGCGAAGATTTATTGTCAGCTCATACTTGAAGTGTGTGAATCTTAGATATGATCTCATTTATGATCATAGTAGGCACAACTGGCAGTTTGATGATGGGATTAATGGGTGAGATCGGCCTAGTCACAGGTGGCGGCGTACAGTAGTGGGTTGGATTCTTCTCTCCATGCTGCTCGTAGATCTAAAAAATCACAAGGGCGTCCTATCAAGCAAGTAAAAATTAGTGATCATAGTGGCAAGGAAAGGTTGGCTTCTACAAGTAGACGATGGGTGATGGACATTTCACCATTCTATTTCCAAGTCTGAAGGGTGATCAGTGTAGAGTGTTTGGGTGTTGCGATGGAAACACCTATCTGCCTTGGCTCAACGAAACAATAGATGTCTTTTCATGGGGAGGTGACTGAAAAGAGGTTAAAGTCCATCATGGCATCAAGGTACCCATTGATTGTGGTGGTGGTGAAGAGGGTGTTGGGTAGGGAGTTCTTACTTGCATTCCATCGGTTCGGTGTAAATTCAAACATCGTGGCAATATTCTTGGCCTTCTCATATATATGGGGGTAAGCAAGGAGAAGGAAAATTTATTGTGTCAAAAGGTATTCTAGCACACCTTGCTAGACGAGATAAACGATTCCCTCCATAATGTGGATCCCAACCTCATGATCCCACTTCCCCAAAATTTCTACATGTCTTTGGGTTACGGGGCCGAGGTGATGAAATTCTCGGTTGTCTAAACATTAGAGCCAAAAAATTTGGAAAAGTGATGGGGTGAAATAAATGACAGCATCACTTTCCTAATGAGAGCGGTTGGCATGGCTCAGGTTGCTGGTTCTAGCTAGATAAAGAAGTTCATGGACGAGGTGTGGGTGGTGCTAGAAGAAGATGAGGAGGACAACATCGACTGGGAGCTAGGCGAAGGTGAGGAATGGGTGAAGGAAGACTACAGGGACATTAAAGCCAAGGAAAACACTTTTGGCTCATCATGCCTATGGCAACGAGTGCCCGGTGGTGGTGAGCGCAATGGCGACGAGGAAGCCGCATGAGGAGGAAGGGGAGGAAGATGAATAGCCCTGGGCTGGTGTATGGATGTAGCGTTGTGTTGGAAATGATGAATTTTTTTCTCTGGATGTTGTTTGTGGTACTAGGTTTTTTTGTCAAGCTCTGGCTTTTTGCAAAGAATGAATAGTAGTCTTAGTCTCTAGTTGCCCCAATTTTGTAGCTATGGGAGCCATGATAGAATTTGTATAGAGTCGAGCCAAGTTTGGTGTAGTTTGTCTATAAATATCATAGTAACTGTGTATGCAAGGGTGTATGGGTAGATTCCCACTAAAACATCAATGTATGGGATGGGTGCTAAAGATACATCAAATGTGAATCTCTTTTTTGAAAATTAATACAATGGGTGCTGCCCCTTAGTAGCTATTTACCGATAAAAAAAAATCTCAATCCTTAAATAAAAATATCCTTAAAAACTCTTAACAACCAATATTTAATAAATTCACGTCAATCAATCTTAATCATCTATTTATAATCAATCTTGACCATTCATATATTAGCTTATTCTAAAAATTAACTTTCTCTATGAACAATTTATTCGTAATCAATCTTGATCATTCATATATTAGCTTATATTCTAAAAATTATCTTTCTCTACGAGGTAATGCATCTCAACCACTTATTTCAATACATCTTTTGATTTAAACCATTCACATCGTTGATAAAATAAAATAAAAATCTATAAATCTAAATCAATCTCCATTTTTTTCCAAAAATACATTTTCATCAACAAAGAATAGTCAAATTTCTTTAAAAAGGGTCTTGTATTTCATATAAGTCTTTCGAAAAAAATGGTTCACTGAAAAGTTCACTTTGAGAGCTTTCTAAAAGTAGTTATATTAAATAATTAGATCAAAATTAAGAGATTAAAGTTGATTAGATAATGTTATTTTTTAAAATTGTCGATTTCTTTTTCATATCTTGCAGTCTAAAACAAAAAATTACATTTTATGTTTTTACAAATGAATCAAAATATAAAATATATTTCTATATTATTTTATTTTCATATTTCTAATAAAAAATAGATTTCATGAAATAATTATGTTTTTTTATTTTTTATTAATTAATTATTTTTGTTTTCAACATTTTAAATTAGTCTATGTGTGTGTTTGTGTATACAATTTATTTTAAAACATTTAGAAACATAGATGTATGTATGTACTTTTTTATATCTAAAATAATATTTTAAGTGAATCAAATTTATATTCTACTTAACAATAATTGTATCTATAATAAATAAAATATTGTTTATTACAAGAATATAAATATTTTTCAATGTATTTATTATAGTTGAATAAAGGAAAATATTTTAAAATGTAACGTGTTTTTATTTTATAATAATTTATACAAATAAATCTTTTTTTCATTCAAAAGACATAAATAGATCTCTCATTTCATAACTCTCACATACTAAAAAAGAAATATTTTTAAATAAATTTAAGTGTCATATATACAAATATGAAAATAGTTGCACCCTTTCAAAAGAGGGTTTACAATAGTTTATGGCTTGGAATGACGATTTCAAAATCCTAAGTATTTTTTTTATAAAAAATATATTTTGTCATCTTTTATATCTCTGTAAATTTACAAAATAAAGTTTATCATCCAATGTGGTGGATATTTTCTCACCTCTCAACTATAAGACCTAGATACAAGTCCACCCCTAAGCTGCGAGGCCTCAAGAAACTAATGTTCATAACACAAAATACATAAAAACACACAAATTTATAAACTACTCAAATGACACACACAAATGGATCTTATCAAATATTCATAATAAAGAGTCAAAGGGACTCACTAACCTCTTAGAAAAAATATAAAAAAAATTGTATCTCCCCAATATCCAACAATATTAAAATATTGTTAGAATTGTGAAAAACACGATCCATGGGATCAAACAACAAACAAAGACACCTTCCATGCAAGAGATCTGCAAACAAAGAATTTCTATATTCCTCAACAAGAAAAAGTTACAGAAGAACCTCAAGAGACTTCAAGGAAAACAAGAGTCCCCACAGGTTGAGAGTTTGAGAGATAATACAATGAGGGTTGAGTGCTATATAGGAGCAACCCTAAATGGTAAAGGGATTATATCAGGACAAGTGTCGACATCACATGCGATGAGACAAAATGATCTAATAATAGCTCACTTTAGTTTTAAAAAAAACACTTGGTTAACTCAATAAAGAACTCCTAAGTTTAGCTTAAGTGCATGAGAATAAATTAGACTAATTTAATTAATCAAAGATTAATTAATTATTAGCTAATGTATGATTACTCTAACACCCCCCTTAAGATGAACTTAGGGAGTAGCTAAAAATCCTAAAAAGAATGCATGATGGGTCCAGGAAAACAAGGTTTTGTGAGGTATCCATGTACAAGCAAAAGATATCTCAAAACTGGAGAAAAGGAGAAAACCACAGTGGGAGAAAAATCCTCTCCAAAAGAGAGAAAGACGAATAAAGGATTGAAAAAGCCTCCAAATCAAGGTGAAGGACTAAGAAGCCTCCAACTGAAATAATGTCTCAAAAATAAAGGAACATTTAGAATATCACTAAAGCACGAAGAAGGTGTAGGTTGATGTCAAATGATGATTGATATAGTGTTATAATGAAGAACCTCCTCTGATACAGGAATCCAAGAGTGTCCATATGGTAAATGATCCATCTCACTGAAATGCATGTAACCAACTATTGATGTACGTTGCATCTGAAAGTACATAGGAACAAGAACTAGATACATAGATCACTCCAACCAACGAAACTAAAGAACCATTAACACCAATAGTAGAAACCTTCCATAAAGTTGAAAAGGGGGAGCCAAGATAGGTACATCGAAACTATGTGAAACCAAGAAGTGCATGTAGGAGAAACAACCTACAAATAAAAGGGTGTGCAAACTAAGGCACACACGCATGAGGCAAGAATCATTGAGATTCACTACTGTCGTGGAAGGGACACTCACTTGACAAAGGTGTGATGGCAAACCAAAGCTAAAAATCAACCCCCATGGCATTTTATATCATAGTGCAAGTAGAAAAGGCACAACAAGATATACAAAATCCCTATAAATAATACACCAGAATGGCACTTTATCTCAGTACATCTACATGATAAGAAGTGCATACAATGGGAGCCCATAATGTCCAAAAAAGGACTACATGTTGAAAATACATTTCTCTGACAAAAAATGAGAAAACTGGTAGCACCATGACAAAGTATATGAAAAAAGACACTTTCAAAAAAATGGCACCTAAAAAGGAGTCTGGATGCAAAAGATATGGCCAACTGAAGTCTCCAAAACGATAACTAAACAACATCACCGAGAAATTAGAATTTTGGAAAAACCAGAAGTCTAAACTAAAAACCACCTACACTCTGAAGAGCATGAAATTCTAGCCCATTTCAAAAAAAAATGCATTGGAAAAGACCACTATATCGCTAAGATATGGCCTTTGGAAGTTGAGGTGCAAAACTGAAAAGCCCAACAGAGAGGGGTTGAGTAGGGAAAAAATGGAACTCCACCAAATTTGGAAAAAAACTTCCAAATGTAGACGTCCACCAATTTTAATACTCCTGCTAAGAAAAGCAAAAAAAATTTAGCCCCCTTGACCTAGGCACTAATCACCCATGTGACCAAGGGCAGGGCAAAAATGAAACTCAACCTGCATGTTGGGGAGGCCATAGTGCCTCGACAATTTTTTTTGCCTCAAAAGCTCCTGACACCAAAATAGGTTAAATTATATATCAAAATTCATTGAACCGACCTCTTGAATGCAACCTTGAGGTTCTTTTTAGCTCAAAATACGTTGAAATTGTAGCTACCCTACGAATCTAGGAAAAAAAACAACTACTTCAGATCCTTGCAAATCTGATCTTAGGAATCTAAATTAGGTCAAATAAAAGGAAAAACAGACTTTCTCAACAACTCTAAATCCAATGGAAGACTCTATTTTGATCCTAGATGTACCAAAATTCACCCACCTCCAAAATTTGCAAAAAAGCAAAGGGGATTCTAGATCTGAAGCTTGTAACCCTTGTTGAAGAAAAATCATCATAAATCGAGGAGTTCACTGAATCCACACTCTGGTAACATGTTAGAATTGTGAAAACCATGATTCACAGGATCAAACAACAAACAAAGACACCTTCCATGCAATAGATCTACAAACAATATATGCTATATTCCTCAACAAGAAAAAGCTATTCTCAAATCATATACCCACAACCAAAATAATTTCTTACAAAATATATATTTCCTCTCCACAACAACACCCATCTACTCAAGTAGACACTCAATGTCAAAATCTCCTCTCCACAATAAAACCTATCTACTCAAATAGACATTGAATGTCAAAATCTCCTCTCCACAATAAAATATATATTTTTACACATATGCACTCAGTGCCAAACAATGCCATATCAAAGATAAATTTTCCCAATAGAGGGTCCACACATCTCCCAACCCAATACATGGATGAATTTTAATTCCAATGAAAATATTTGCACCAAACCCAACAAAACCTCCAACACTAATGAGTTTCAACAGAACATACATAATACAACAAGAGAGTTTTTATACAATATCAAGAGTTTTTTTAAAAAAAGCAAGATTTCAAATAGCATTATAAAAAAAAACATCAACTACACTCTAAAGTGGCTAAGAGCTACCTCTATACTTTACCAAATTTTGGGGAGACTCTTGACCCAAACTCTTCTCCAAGTTCACAAGATCTTCAACCTTTCTCTTCTCCAAGTAAATTTTTTAAATTAAAAAGATGCAAAGCTGAAAACTAAATGATTCGATCCTAACCAAAACTTTAAAAAAAGCTTAAGTAAAGATTCATTGTCTTGATATAGTAAACCTAGAGAAAAAATCTGACTTTGCCACTCAAATCAAGTCAAATGAGTTTTCAAACTCATCGCTTATCTTTCAAAGCACTTTTCAAGACTCTGGAATCTTCTAAAACACATATTAAACACTCAACATAGACCCAACTCATACGTCATCACATAAATTCCTTCTTAAATTTAAATCCAAGATTTTACATCTAAGGAAACTCATCCAAACCCCAACTTACAAATAATTAAAAAATAAAAATTAATCAACACATTTACACAAGAAGACCTTAACCCTCTCTTAGGATAAGACCTAGGTATACTAGAGAATCAAAATACTATATTTTTTAGATCCTCTATAAATTTTTATTGGTCATAGAATATTAATCTACACACTTGCACCTAAATATTAATATGTATCTAAGATAATAATTGAATTAATATTTATAATTAAATCAATATACAGAACATATGTATCATAAATATTATTAATATTCAATAATATATATTCAAAGTGAACAAATATGTGAACCAGAGATATGTGCAAAGGTGTGAATAATGCAGACCAGTATAGGTTTTAAAAAAGTTCCCATGGTGGCGGTTTAGCGAATCTCTAATCTATGGTTTGAAGAATCTCTCCATCTAACTGGCTCTGGACTAGGACAAGTGCTTGGATTTGACATGGGAGATAACGATTCAATTGGGATTTTGGCAAAAAATCAAAATATATGTGCATCTGACAAAAAATCCAATATCAATTCTTTGAATGGGATGGCCTCAATCCCACAATTGAAAGAATGTGAGAATAAGAAGTAGGAAGGGATGTGAACAAAGGAAATTAGGCATGATACATTGGGAGAAGACATGAAGGTAGAGGAAGGAGCAGAATCAGAAGACCCTATGGACATCATTGAAACATTGGAAAAAAGAAGAATAACACAAACTTCTGCAAATTATATGCTTAGTAGATCGAATTGGAAGAGAAGAGGAAGAAATTTTGAGAAACAAAAAAGGGTAGAGGATGTAGGAAAATAGGAACAAACATCAAATAAGGCTTTTATGGCAAAATCTGAATTCAAGAGAGGCAATCCCTCTCTTGGAGTGTAATGAAAATACGAACTTGGAATGTCAGGGGCTTAAATACCCTTGACAAAAGGAGACTGGTGAAATGCTAGTTAAAAGCAAGGAAAAAATATTTAATTCTATTACAAGAGACAAAATTGAACAGTCAAGAGGCAAACAAATTTGTTAAAGATTGCAGAGGAGGGAATGACAATTTTGTGCAATAGGTGCTTCAGGGGGGTTGGGGATAATGTGGAGACCTTATAAGATCATTTTAAACACAATCAATTCATCCTCAAATTGGCAGATGGCAAAGCACAAAATCAAGGTTGGAATTCTCAATCATTAGGGGAGAGGGGTCCATAGTGGAACACCCTAACTCCGTGTTTCTCAAAATCTTACATGGAATTTCAAATTAGTCCCAATTTTGTATAGCAGTTTATTTGGCAACTCACCTGCTTAAAAAAATTAATTTAGGGTCACATCATCAAATATGATGCCACATCAACATGCTTTTTGTTAAGGAATTAAAAAAGGCTCAAAAAAAAAGTGAGACCGATAGAGGTGCATAAATCATGTTTTATTGGTGTGTCGATGTGGCATCACATGATTTTTCAGTTTGTGTACTCTATGGATAAAAAGTGTTTTGCAATTGGATATTAAGATGCTCCACTATGAGGCCCACTGAGGACTATTTCTATCCCCACTATTAAAGGCCGCTCCACTATGGACCCCTCTCCCTAATGTATATGGTCCAAACAAAACAGAAGAGAAACAAAGAGTGTGGACAAAGATAAGTTATGAATTCAGGAAAAGTTTGTGGTGGGGGAGATTTTAATGCTATACTGGATATAAAGGAAAAGCTAGGAGGAGTAGGGTGCATCTCCCAGCCACAGAAAGACTTCAAAGCATTTGTTGAGGACAACAAACTATTGTATTGTATTCCTAGCAATGGATCCTACACATGGAATAATTGAAGGAATGACTTCACAAATATAGCAAAAAGATTAGATCAATTTCTTCTAGATGAAAAATGGTTACAATGGATAGCTATGCCAACATCACAAATATGCCCATCATTAATTTCAGATTGCTTTTCGGTGGAGATGGAGATAGTAGAGGAGGATGGGGTAAATAGTGCATAGTTCATATTTGAAAAGATGTGGATGAGCCATCCATATCTTCTACCAAGCATAAAATTAAGTTGGTGGGAAGAACCAATTGAAGTAAAAGGTACTAGGATGTATATATTCCATAAAAGGCTAAAGGAAAAATTAAAGGTGTGGAACAATGAAACATTTGGGAATAATCTTAAAGAGAAATAATAATTGAAATAGAGTTGGCAGCTCTGAGTGAGACAATAATGAATGTGGGAATGACCTAGATTGAGTACAATAAAGAAAAGGAACTTATGGTTGAATATTGAGAAGAACTAGCTAGGGAAGAAATCTACTGAAGATCAAAGTCAAGAGAATTATGGTTGGCAAAAGTCAAGAGAATTATGATTGGCAAAAGGAGACCAAAATATAAAGTTATTTCATAACACAACCAAAATAAAAAAAATCTGGAAAAAAATCAATCAAATTAGAAAAGAGGATGGAAAAATCACATCAGACATAAATGAAATTCAAAAGATGGGAGTGGACCACTTTCAAAAGCTCTTAGGAGGGGATGAAGATGCAAACAATAGAGAAAGCAAATTATTAGAATGGATTCCCAAGATCATAACAAATGAATTTATTCTAAGACCAACCTCTAAGGAAGAGGTGAAGAAAGCATCTTTTGAGCTACATTCAGACAAAGCCTTGGGGCTTGACGAATTCTCAACAATTATCTTTCAAGAATGTTGGAACTTTATGGGAAATGAGATTTGGCAGTTAGTGGAAGAACCTAGAAAGAAAAAAAATCAATAATACAAACATAGTACGTATCCCTAAGAAGGAAGAATGTTAAAAAATCTCTGATTATAGACCCATTGCATTATGCAATGTAATATACAAAATAATATCAAAGACAATGGCTAATCGGATAAAAGGTCATTTACCAAAATTGATCTCACAAGAACAAAGTGGTTTTGTCCCAGGAAGAAACATCACAGATGGCATAATAATAGCACATGAAGTAATGCACTTAGTTAAGAAAATGAATAAGAAAAGCATGATTTTGAAGTTAGATGTGAGTAAGACATATGATAAAGTTAAGTGGAGATTTCTGATAAAAATTATGGAGAAATTCGTGTTTGAAATAAATGGTTGGATTGGATATATAGTTGTATAGCTACACCTTGGTTCTCAGTGATAATCAATGGGAAACCAAATGGATTTTTTTCAAGCAACAAAGGATTAAGACAGGGAGATATTAACAATGCTCCAATCTATAATATCGGCAATTCCAAATTATACTTTATCCTGTATGGAACTTAAAAACACAGCAGGAATTTCTTTGGGAAGGAGCCAATGAAAAAACAAGGCACCATTAATAAAATGGGAAATAGTAACAAGCTCCAAATCTGAAGGAGGAGCTAATGTGCAAGATTTACAAATTTGAAATATTGCATTAGGAGCAAAATTGATATGGAAGATGTATCAAGAACCAGAGGCAATTTGGAGAGAACTCCTGAGAGCCAAATATCTGGATACAGATGAACCAAATATAATTTTAACCACTGCCAATCCACAGAGAGGCTCAGCAATGTGGAATTTTGTAATAGTGTCATAATATTATAATGGATCACTTGACATGGCAGATTAGGAATGGAGAAGATGCCTCATTTTGGTACAACTCATGGAATGGATTTTTGTATTTGGACTCTAATCAAGAATTGACAAAGGCAATATAGATTACTAAGGAGGCATATGGAGAGAAGGTATGCAATTATTACACAAGTGATGAACAAAATGGTATTCCACAGTTAAAGTGGATAGATTTTGAGTGTGTAGAACCAACTTACAGACACATAATCCTAAGGGAGTTAAAAAGCATAAATGTATTATTAACAAAAGGAAGAGATGAATTAATTTGGAGTGCATCCAAATCAGGAAAGTATACTATTTGTCTTGGTTATGTAGTGGCAAAGGCAGAACAATACAATGGTTCATGGCCGAAGGATTTATGTTGGGGAAAGAACATATTACCAAAGGTAGGGGCGTTTTCATGGAAAACTTTACATGAGAGAATTTTAACAGGAGATAGACTACAGAAGATAGGGATAATTGGACGCCAAAGATAAGCGGAGGAAACAACAAATCACCTTTTAGTTCAATGTAAATGGGCTCAGGAATGTTGGACACATTTTTGTAAGAAATTGGAGTGGCAAGGACCATTACCAAATGATTTGAGGAATTTTTTTATTTCATAGTGGGAGCATCCTAGGTGAAAGTGTAATCAGCATCAACCAAAAATTCAAATTTCAAATTTGCATTTGAATTTCATGTTAGGAGGATATTTTAATAATTTGGGCATAATTATATTAATTAAATAAAAAAATATTTTTATTATGCAAGTTAGGAAGTGGAGATAGTGGAGGTGTAATTGCATTTTTTTTTTTTAAATTGAAAAAGAAAGTTTAGGTGTTGGAATTGGGAGTTACAAAATGGAATTAAATATCATTTATTGATTTTTCTATGTTGGAAACAACTCATTATGAGGAGTTGATCGTGAGTTTTCCAAAGGGAGGGAAAAAATCTGATTTTTGGATGTTTTGGTAAAGGGTTTGGTGGCAAGTTTTGGGTTTTCATTGTGACTACAGGTGTTGAAGATTGGAAAGCTTGGTGTGGTATTTATCAGGAGGTTTTTGAAGTGATTTGTTGCAGGTTGAAAAGGTTATTGCAGCCATTAAAGGTTGAAGACACCATTGTAGAGAATGAAAGAGTTACAAGTGATCGTTGCAAGAGAAAAAGTGCAGATTTGGAGGTGCTCATGAAGCACATAGTTTGATTTTTTTTGTTGTATTTTGTTTTATTTCATTTTCAGATTATGTAAAGGGCATATGCTGGGCCCTTCAATTATTTTATGACTGAAATATATTGTATAATCATATTTTTTAGTGAGAAGTTCTTTTGTTGAAACCCTCAATTAATTTTATGAACACTTGTGGCTAACTTGAGTGCATTGTTGAGTTTGTTTGAGTGTTTATTTTCAAAAAAGAGGGTTGTTGAGAATCCCTCTTTCATTAGTGGTATCAAAGCGGGAGTTCTTGAGTGTGCAGGAAGAAATGTCAATGTGAGGTAGTTTGCACCAGGACCTGTGGTGGTGTGTTTGTGATTTACGTGTAGACAAATCATCAAATGTGAGGCAGTCTTTACCTGAGAGGTTGAAGATTGAGAGTGTGTGGAAAGTGTTTGACGAAATGACAAAGAAGAAATACAAAAATATTTTTGTAGTTGTGTATGCAGGTGAACTTGAGGGAGAGAACATTGCAAAAGTATGCTTTGGGGATAGCATGAAAGAAGATGGTGAGATTGTAGCAAAGGACGAGAAACAAAAAGAAAGTGCAAAAATCAAAGAGGAAAATGATGTTGTAGTAGTGGATGAGTGTCCTTTGGAGGAATTGAAAGTATTAGAAAATGGAGGTGCAGTTGAGAGTGAAGGTGAAAAATATATGACAACAGACAATGGTGAAAAAAAGGTTGTAGAAAAAGAGGTAATACACAATATATTTCATTTTTGCGATGAAGATGAGAGTGTATTTTGTGTAGATGAAAGAGTTGCAGCAGAGGATAATATTGATTCATATTTTTTTAGATTTGAAAAAGATGATGATTTGCATACTTTGAATAATTTGGTTCAAATAGAGTTTGCTAGTGAAATTTGGTATGCAGAAGATTTGTTTGGTGTTGCAAAGTTTAGTACAGGTGCATTTTGGTGGAGGTGGTCAGACTATGGTGGGTTGAATCCCAAAATATTAGAAGAGAGTGTGAGTTGCATTTGGTGGAGGTGGTTGATTTATGGTGGAGATGATTCCACATTGAAGATGTTGATTTCAAAGAAGAATTGTCAGAGGAGAAGGATACTTGTTCCAGCTAGGTGCTAGAAGAGGAGAAAGAAGAACTCATTCCCGTTACCAAATTCAATAATGGAGTTTGCTTAAGGTTTTTTACAACATGAAAAGATGGTCCTACCATCCAACTCCATTTTGTGAGACCAATCTCACAACAATTTTCTACCTTGGGTGTCTGATGCAGGAGCATTCTAAGTGAAAGTGCAATCAACATCAACCAAAATAATTCAAATTTCAAATTTGCATTTGAATTTCATGTTAGGAGGCTATTTCAATAATTTATGCATAATTATATTAATTAAATAAAAAATATTTTTGTTATTCAAGTTAAGAAGTGGAGATAGTGGAAGTGCAATTGCATTTTTTTGAAAATTTTGAAAAAGCTAGTTTAGGCGTTGAAATTGGGAGTTACAAAATGGAATTAAAAATCATTTATTGGTTTTTCTATTTTGGAAATAACTAATTATGAGGAGTTGGTCGTGATTTTTCCAAAGGGAGGGAAAAAATCTATTTTTTGGATTTTTTGGTGAAGGGTTTGGTGGCAAGTTTTGGGTTTTCATTGTGACTGCAGGTGTTGAAGATTGGAGAGTTTGGTGTGGCATTTATCAGGAGGTTTTTGAAGTGATTTTTTGCAGGTTGAAAGGGTTATTGCATCCATTAAAGGTTGAACACACTATTGTAGAGAATGGAAGAGTTACAAGTGAGTGTTGCAAGAGAAAAAGTGCAGATTTGGAGGTGCTCATGAAGCACATAGTTTGATTTTCTTTTGTTGTAATTTATTTTATTTCATTTTCAGATTATTTAAAGGGAATATGTTTCTGCCCTTCTGTTATTTGATGACTGAAATATATTGTGTAATCAGATTTTTCATAGTGAGAAGTTCTTTTGTTGAAACCCTCAATTAATTTCATGAAACCTTTGTGGTTGATTTGAATACATTGTTGAGTTTGTTTGAGTGTTAAAAAGAGGGTTGTTGAGAACCCCTCTTTCATCAATGACTTAGACTGAATAAGGGAGGAATGTGGGAAGGTTTATGGTAGGAAACTCCAACACAAATAGCATGGAAAATATGGAAAGAAAGAAACAAGAGAATATTCAACAACAAAGAAGCCTCATTAAAGAAATTAGTTGACAAGATAGAAATTTAAATTTCAAAACATATGAACAATAAAGAAGAACAATGACAATGTAATTTTTTTACATCGTGGGATAACTAAATGACCAAGAATTGGCCACACTTGGTTGTACCAAAAGGAGAAAGAGTGAAACCAAAGCCAAAGAGAGCTGGTGTGAAATGGAAACCACCAGTAGGAGGGAAGTTAAAACTTAATTTTGATGGTGCAGTAATGGGAAATCCGAGGAAATTTGAAGTAGGGTTTATCATTAAAAATGAAAAAGGAATAGTGGTTTGGGTTGGTGCAAAAAAACTACCAGATGGAACCAATAATGATGCGGAATTCTCTGCATTATATGATGGAATCAAGGTTTACAAAAGGGTAGAAATAGAGGGAGACTCATTAATAGTAATAAATGCAATTGCAAAGAAGCAAGCTCCAAGTTGGAAATTCTCAATTTGGATAAAAAGAATTCATATGTATTTAGAGAACTTGGAAGAATTTTCATTATCCCATGTATACAGAGAAGTGAATGCAGATGCAGATTATTTATCAAAAGCATCCCTACATCAGGAAGAGGAGAGAAAACTATGATAAAATAGAGGAGTGGATAGATCTTCAAAAAATAGTTGAGGAAGAATCTCGAAACAACCTCAAAAAGGAAAAGTGAAAAAGGGAACTAAAATCACGAGTTACTTATACAGAGAGACAGAAGCAGTAAAGTCAGAAAGTGGGAGATACGTAAAATAGAGAAGGAAGGATAAGATGAGAGGTAATGACAAAAATAAGCTTTGGTAGATTATATCGTTGACTAAAATCTCACTTTTTTGTAGGAAAAGGATCAAAAGAGGAAGTAATGAGTAAAAGCCCAAATCAAAAAAGAGAGTTCATAAGGAAACTGTAGAAGTACAAAAAGAGAAATCTATGAATCAATGGCAAAATAAGATTACATGATAAATAAGAATGTAAGAAGAATATGGAAATCATAGAAAGTATTTCATTTTCAACAAAACCATGAAAGAAAACAAAGACATGAGGAATACAGTGGCAATGTTGCATGAAGATCTCCCTCAAAACTACTTAGAAGTTTATGCATATCTGGTTAAGTTCCATGAGAACCTACTAACACTTGCACAGTTTGAACGCCTGCAAGAAGTGATAGAAGCCACAAGAATTACCCTTTGTGGCTAATCTATGTAAATCTCTTCCATGTTTAAATGAAGGGAGCTAGGTCCCTATGGTAGTAATTTTCTTTTATGTGTGTGTGTGCGCATGCATGTGTGGGCGTGTGTACATGTGTGTAAGATAACTAAACAACATTTAAGAAATTTAATCCATTATTTAAAACACCATTGCATACACACATAGCACCTATCAAAATTACATTAAGATTAATCACATGCAATTAATTTTATTCTAAAACAATCCATAACAACAACTAAATATAAATAATAAACTCTAGTATAAAAAATGTGAACGAGTTCATAATCATTAATTCTCTAAATCATCATCAAGTAACTAACGACTTGCTACTCTAACACTATATTAGTGTTAACATAGGCTATAATCATAACATAAAATAATATTGCATTCACAAATGCCTAAATTAAAACTAGTCTATCAAAATATAGTGTGATCGTTAGGAGGAGAAGTGGGTCTCAAATTGGTAAATTATCTTCCATTAGATTTATGTTATTTGTTGCTACAACATGTGATTTTGAGATTGAAAAAATAAGTGTTAAAACTACTTTCTAGCATGGGGATCTTCAAGATTAATTGTACATGACAGCTTGATGGTTTTAAGCTAAAATGATAGAGACATTTAGTTTGAAGGTTGAAACAATAATTATACAATTTGAAAAAATTCCTTGTCTTTGGTATCAAAAATTTGATGTGTGTGCATTGAAGTCAAGTTTTTTTAAAAGTAAAGAGGATCATTATGTTTATGTTAAGATTATTCATGATTAGATTCTAATTATCATCTTGTTTGTGGATGATAAGTCATTTATTAATAACAACAAATGATAATTTAGGAGTTTAAGACTCAAATTTCTAATGCATTCAACATGAAGGAATTAGGGGCAAAACAAAAATATATATTCTTAGAATGGAAATCAATAGATACTGAGTACACAAAAAAATTCATTAAGCTAGAGTAAATATTTTGATACTATTTTGTAGTGATTTTCCATGCAGGATTGTAAACTATTGCAATAATTATGGGGTTGTCATTGATGTCAATAGGAATTCTACTGACTGGTGTTGTCATTGATGTCAACTATGGGATGAAGATGTTGAGGATATTGATAAAATTGTAGAAAAAAGAAAATCAGGTTGTGCATGTGTAGTTGAGACCTTGAGGAAGTGTTGTGAGTACATGGAGCTATTCTTTTGTTGCAGAGTCTGAGGATGAGTTGGAATGAAGTAATGAGCTGAGATGATGCTTTTGGTACTGGTTTCCAAGTGCTTTTGAGAAAATCTAATAAACAAGGTAAATTGTGTTGTGCAAATATTCATATAATGTGCTTTGTTATTGTGCTCCGCGTTCTTTCAGTGTTGATGCTATTCCTATGTGGTTCTTACAATTTGGGTTTATGGATCATTGTACAATGCGATATATTTTCACCAATGTGTGAACCAATTGTTTGGTGATGTTTTATGTGGCATACGACAAATTCATCGCCATCAATTCACCAATGGAAAATTCACCGCCAACAATTCACCGTGGAAAAATTCACCACCATGACAAATTCATCGTGGGAAAATTCACCGCCAAGCGAAATTCACTCCAGCAATTCACCAAAGTGGAAAATTAACTGCATTAATGTTTTTTAATATATATTTTGTAAACTTTTATTTTTTTTTTAAATATTTTTTATGTTTATTTTGATATGAATGTTTTTATGATAATATATTAAAAATTGATTTATTTTTGTGTTAGATTTGGTTCATAGTAATTTTTATTTTCATTTGCATTATTTTTTCACCGAAGTGGAAAATTCACCGCATTAATGTTTTTTAATATATATTTTGTAAACTTTGAATTTTTTTTTTAAATAATTTTCACCTGCCTTACAATTTATTGACAATTTTATTTTTTTAATATTTTTTATGTTTATTTTGATATGAATGTTTTTATGATAATATATTAAAAATTGATCTATTTTGTGTTAGATTTGGTTCATAGTGATTTTTATTTTCATTTGCATTATTTTAATTTTTTTATTTCTATGCCAGTTGACTGTCCTCCAAAGTGCATCTCTACTGCACACATGGTATATAAGCTTTCATTTTCATCATTGTTTGATTGTTTCATGATAACGATTTGTGTAAGGTTTTAAAAATAAAAATGCCTCTTAAATTTTATCAAACTGAAAAAGGTAGGCAAAAATTGTTTCTTGATGGCTATTTTTATCATAAAGAAAAACAAACTGAAAACAAAGTTCACTAGAAATGTGAAGATTATCAAAAAACCAAGTGTCATGCTTGCGTGACTACTAAAGGTGATGTGATCATTAAACAATTTAATGACCACAACCATATTGTAGATATAGCGAAAGTTGAAGCCACTAAAATTTTGAATGATATTAGTGATAGTGCTAAAAATACTCGTGATACACCGCAATTTGTAATAGGAAGTGTTGTTGAATGCATCCAAGCAGTAGTTGCTAAACTTCCAAGTATGGATACCATGAAGAGAACAATAAGAAATATAAGAGCTAAACAATATGATGGGCCTGCTATCCCATTGCGTCGAGAAAGCATAGTTTTTTCTGAAGAATATACAAAAACACATCATGGAGAGTTATTTTTTCTATTCAATTCTTGACCTAATAGCAATAGGATTTTAATATTTTCTACTGAAAGAAATCTCCAAGTATTGGCGCAATGCGAACACTTGTATGTTGATGGCACTTTTAAAATTGTTCCGCAACTATTTTACCAATTATATACTATACATGGGCTACAAAAAAATGCTTGTCTACCTTTAGTATATGCGTTATTGCCTGATAAGACTAAACATATGTATATACGATTACTTCAAAAAATAAAAGAGTTGGTACCATTAGCATCACCAAGATCAATAACAATAGATTTTGAAAAAGCTATGATAAGCGCAACAAAAATAGTGTTTCCAACGGTAGAATTACATGGGTGTTTTTTTCATTTTTGCCAATGCATTTTTCGCAAAATACAGGCTCGTGGATTAAAGAATCATTATGAAAATGATGTTGACTTTTCTCTAAGTATGTGCTTGTTGTCTGCCTTAGCATTTGTACCTGTGTGTGATGTAGTAAATGCATTTGACACACTATGTGAGAGCAATATTATACCTCCTGAAGCTCAAGATGTAGTTGATTATTTTGAGGATACATGGATTGGACATCCTGATAGATGTCAATGACGATGACCACCAAATTTCCCAATTGAAATATGGAATTGTTATGAGGGAGTTTCAAAAGATTTTCCCAAAATTATTAATTCAATTGAAGGTTGGCACAGAGGATTCGAACAACAAATTTCAGCACATCATCCCAATATTTGGAAATCTATTGACAACATTAAAAGAGAACAGAGCATAAATGAGGTTTGAATTGAACAATATTTAAGTGGTCAAGAGTAGCAAAAAAAGAAAAAACACAGAGATTTTGTTGAACGAGTAAAAAATGTAGTCACTAAGTATGATGAAACCAACAGTATTTGTGATTACTTCCGAGGTATAGCTAACAATACCAATTATTAAATTATATAGTTCTCATATGTATAATTGATTATAGATCAAAATATTATCTAAAGTTAATGTCATTAATTTTTTTTTTTTATTATGATAAAATATTTTTTATTTTTATTATCATAAATCAAATTCTCTAAAGTTAATGCAATTGATTTTTTATTATCATAAAGATCAAATTATTCTTTTCCAAAAAAAATGAAAGTTTTTGAAATATATATTAAAAAACATTAATGGTGGCTAATTTTCCACCTCGGTGGATTGCTAGCGGTGAATTTGTCATGACAATGAATTTTTCCACGATGAATTTGTCATGACGGTGAATTTTCCCATAGTGAATTGCTAGCAATGAATTTTTGATCAGTGAATTGTTGGCAATGAATTTTCCTAGAGCTGTTTTATGTGGTCTAGGACAAATATATTTACTCCGTGTTTCTCCACTATTTGGATTCAGGTTGTGCGGATTTGGGAAGTTGCTTATAATACTTTTATCTTTTTGTTTTCAAGTTTTTACTTGATTTGGTGCAGTACAGTGAGACTTTCATTTATCAGTTTGCAATTAAGGATTATCAGTTGTCCTGAGTTAAAGTATTTGTTGATGTGAGTTTGGATGAAATGTTTGATGAATCTTATGAAGTTTGTGGATTGTTCTGGATTAATTTCAAGTGAATTATGTTGTCTGAAACTTTTAGCTTGATCTAAGGAAGTGTGTACTTAATTTCTATGGTGTTTTGCATGGGTGTTGGTCGACCTTGTGTTTAACACTACATGCGAAGCTTGTGGAAGCATGTTGAAGTGTGTTGGGATCTATTTGGGTCCTAATTAAGGATTTGTGTAGGTCATCTTTTGTTCCTATCCACGGAAGGAATGTTTAGGTGCCAACCTATTTTGAATTTGAATGTATAACAGATAATGGTTGACATTGAAGAAAGTTTTTGAGGTTGAACTTGATATAAATATGTATGTTGTTGATGCAAGTAAGTGTCTGGAAAGAGTAAGAAGCAAGATAGATGCGAGATTTTTGCAAGTGATGTGTGTGATGCAAAATTGAGCAGAGCAGTGTGAACTTCATGTTAGGGTTCCTAAAGGTAGTGAGCTAGAGGCATCTAATATCTTTCATGTGTGACTGTGAAAGTGTGTGAGCAATTATGGTGGACTCCTTGTTGCATTGAGAATTGTTTTCTCTACGTAACATTCTTCTTCTATCTTCTTATTTTATTTTTGTGGTAGTGAGCCCTGGTTGGGAGACTTTTTGGACAGTGTGTCCTATTATGGCAGTGAGCCCCTTTGTACCGATTTTACTATTACTTATATTGTGAGCTAATCTTCACCATGGTTTTTCCCTCATTGTTTTTCCACGTAAATCTGGTTTTTGCATGTGTATGGTATTGTGATTTTAGTTTATGTTATCTACATTACATATTAAATCATTATAAAAAAATAAGGGTTTAATGAATGCTTGTGAATTTGTTTATTGTTGAGGGTTTTGAAGGTTGAATTTGCTACAACCGATTCACCCCCCTCCCAGTTTTCTTGTTCATTTCAACAATTGGTATTAGAGAAAGGTTCCTTGAAGAAGAGTTTAACCGCTTGAGGTAGATCTAGGATGGCGAACAAGATTCCTTTGGAATATCCTAGATTCGATGGCTCAAATTATGCATTCTAGAAAACAAAGATGGAAGCATATTTGTGTGCTCATGGATATGAGATTGAGAAGTCTTATCAGAATACATACGCTCCATCGTCGAATGGTCTAAATACAAGTGCAAAAATCAAGGTGCATGAGATCAATGCTTGAGCAAGGTACATTATTGTGGATAGTCTTTCAAATATTGAATTAGTTAAAGTTATGAGTTTGAAGACTACTAAATAAGTTTGGGATAAGTTAGAAAGAATTTATGAAGGAGATTTGAAGGTCAAGTAAGAAAATTTGTAGAAATTGAAGGCACAGTTTGAGATGATGCATATGTTTGAAGATGAAACAATAAAAGACTACATTCAGAGAGTTGATGAATTGGTGAGTAATATGAGAGGTTTTGGTGCAATAGCTAAAGAATCTAAAGTGGTGAATAAAGTTATCAGATATCTTCTGGATTGCTACGGGGAAAGTTTATCTGCTATTGAGGAAACAATTGACTTTGATAATTATTCTAGAGGTCAGTTGATTGGTACTCTAACTACATTTGAGATGAGAAAATTGGATAAAAATACAAAAGTAGAGACTACTTTAAAGGCTGGTAAATCAGAGAAGGTTGAAGATTCAGGTGATGAAGATCTTGATGATTTGGACGCTAACTTTGTGAGAAGAATGAAAAAGGGCACTGATAAGTATCAAGGTAAATTACCTTTCAAATGTTTTACTTGTGGTGCTATAGGTCATTACGCTTCTAGATGTCCAAAGAGAGCTCTAAACAATAAGAACAAGGAAAATCAAGGAAATATGATTAAGAAAGCTTACTATGTGAAAGAAGATGTTGGCATTTCTGATTATGGAGATTTTGATGATAATGAATGTATGTTTTTGGCTATAAAAGAAGAATCTGGTTTTTCTAACCCTAAAAGTTGTGTGAAGGAAAGTGTTCTGAAGAAGGACAAGGTTGAAGGTACTTTGGTATCTGATTTTCATGTCAAAGAAGATAAGAATTATTGGGTTGTTGATAGTGGCTTCTCTAATCTTATGACCGGAGACTAAAGTAAGTTTGTTAAACTTGAAAAGTATGATGGAGGACTAGTTAAATTTGGATATGATTTAGGAGCTAAGATTTGTAGAATAGGTTCAATCAGTTTTGATGGCAAGCTTAATACTAGCAAATCTCTTGGGTTTTGGACAAATGTGTAGCAAAGGGTATAATCTTGTGTTTAAGGATGAAGCTTGTGAGATCTAGAAAGGGTCTAAAATTTTGATTGTTGTAGGTAAGAGAACAGATGGAAATATCTATCATCTTAAGGGTGTTGATGGTCATTGGTTTATGTCATAGATTAATGATAGTTGGTTATGCACCAGAGGATGTGTCACATGAATTTTGATAATTTAGTAAGAATTAGTTCAGTTCATGTTGTGAGAGATTTACCTAGAATCACTAGACCTATCAATGTTGTTTGTGAGAGTTGTCAATTTGGAAAACAAACAAGGAGTTACTTTAAGGGAAAGGAAAAATTGGCTACTGGACTATTGGAATTAGTGCATAAAGATCTTTGTGGTCCTACAAGGGTGAGAAGTCTACAAAGTGACAGGTACTTTATGCTTTTGATTGATGATTACTCTAGAATGACATGGGTTACATTTCTTAGAGAGAAATCTGATGCATTGGATAAGTTCAAGGCATTTAAAGCTATGGTTGAAAATGAAATGGATTTGAAGATAAAATGCTTGAGGTCTGACAGAGGTGGTGAATTCACCTCTGTAATATTTGGCTATGGAGATAGCCACCCATGATCTAAAGGCCTACCAAAAGCATAAAATACTCAGAAGATCAATATGACAAGAATAAATTGTATTCCTATCAATGAATGCAAAAAGAATCAATGGAGTTGTGTGTACAATGTAGTAGAGACCCCTTGGTTATGTAGCCAAGGTGAGACACAAGATGCTATAAAATTATGACAAGTGTCTTAATCTTATGATATGAGATAACTTATCACAACTACCTTGGTCACATGTGTTAGTTGTCAAAAGATAAGATAACTACTAATGAAAACTAACACCTTCTAGAGAGAATATTAGGACCTAAGTAAACTTAACATGTGAATATGTCCCCTAAGTCCCTAGTAAATGAATTAACTAGGTAAAAGACATTTATTCACACCAACAACCTCCAATGAGTTTAACATGTTTTGTGAAGTTCATGGAATCAAGAGGCATTTGTCTCCCACTAGAACTCCTCAACAGAATGGAGTTGTTGAAAGGAAAAACAAAACTATTCAAGAAGGTGCAAGGACTATCATGAAAGAGGAAAATCTACCACAAGTCTACTAGAGAGAATCTATTCATACTGCTATTTACATACTTAACAGAGTTCAAGCTAAAGCTAACAGCACAAAAACTCCTTATGAGCTATGGTATGGAAGGATTCCTACTATGAAGTACTTTAGATTGTTTGGAAGCAAATGTTACATCAAAAGAGAAGAAGAATACTTAGGAAAGTTTGATGCAAGGTCTGATAAAGGTATCTTCCATTGATATTCCATTAGAAGAAAAGCTTACAAATGTTACAACAAAAGGCTGAGAAAGATAGTTGAAAGTGAAAATGTTAAAGTTGATGAAAAATTGTAGAGTTCTATTGCAATAGATGGATATGTGTTAGACGAACCTGATCGTAGAGAAGTAGAAGAAATAATTTATGAAAAATAAGTACAAAATGAAGAGGAAGAAGCTTCAGAAGAAGACCCCTAAAACCCCTAAGTATGTGCAAAAGAATCATTAAAGATCAGATCCTTGGAGACAAAAGGAAAGGTGTATTGACAAGAAGCAAAGCTGCTGAAATTGAAGTAAATTTTTGTTTACTTTCTAAAGCTGAACCTAAATCAGTTAATGAAGCATGTAAGGATGAGAATTGGATGAAGGAAATGGAAGAACTTGCAAGATAGAGAAAAATAAAACTTGGGAATTGGTCCCTAGACCGACAAACAAGAACATAATTGGAACTAAATGGGTATTCAAGAAAAAGCTAGATGAAAATGGAGAAGTAGTAAGAAACAAGGCAAGACTTGTGTGTAAGGGTTAATCACAAGTAGAAGGTATAGATTTTGAGAAGAATTTTTCTCTTGTGGCTTGGATGGAAGCTATCAGAATATTTTTGGCATTTGCAGCACATAAAGATTTTAAGGTCTATCAAATGGATGTGAAGTCTGCTTTTTTGAATGGTGAATTGAAAAAAGAGGTTTACATGGAACAACTAGAAGGTTTTTAGTTATCAGATAAACTAGATGTGGTATGTAAGTTGAAGAAGGCACTATATGGTTTGAATCAAGCTCCCAGAGCTTGGTATACAAGATTAGACAGGTACTTGATACAACAAGGATTTAGTAATGGATCTACAGATAGTAATCTTTACTTTAAAATTGAGGAAGACAAATTCTTGATAATAGTTGTATATGTGGATGATATTATCTTTGATGGAAATGAGGCTATGTGTAAGAATTTTTTTGAAGAAATGCAGAAAGAATTTGAGATGTCAATGTTTGGGGAGATGAATTTCTTTCTTGGGCTACATATCAATCAAGTAAATAAAGGGATTTTCATTTCACAGTCTAAGTATTTCAAAGAGATGCTAAAGAAGTTTGGAATGGATGACTCCAAATCGGTATGTACTCCTATGGTGACTGGTTGTAAATTGGGAAAAGATTATGATTCACCTAAGGCTGATTAGAACAAGTATAGATCTATGATTGGTGGATTGCTATATTTGGCTACTACTAGACTAGATATCATGCATGCAGTTTATCTTGTTGCTAGATTTCAAGAAGATCCTAAACAAACACATGTTGCAACAATGAAGAGAATATTCAAATATTTAAGAGGCACAACATAATATGGTTTTTGGTATTCTAAGGATTCTAATTTCATATTAAATGCTTATACATATGTAGATTGGGTTGGTTGTGTTGATGACTGGAAAAGTACAAGTGGTGGTGCATTCTTTAGATTGGTGTCATGGCTTAGTAAGAAACATGATTCAGTTTCTTTATCCACTGTAGAGGTTGAGTATATTGCAGTAGCATCATGTTGTACACACAACTATTATGGATGAGGAAAACATTGAAGGATATTAGAATAGTATTTGACGAACCTTGTAGACACGTAAATTATCTTGACTGATATCATGCACTCGATTCTTATTCACTAACTTTGATTCTTCCTTGATCATTTCTTTACTAACCAATTAATTGAATAATCTTTATCTAATTAATTCATCAAAATTCCTACTTTAATTAAATAAATCAAATTTATTTAATTAAATCCTAATGTTCTTCATTTAATTGAATAAATCAAATTTATTTAATTAAATTACTAATCTACCAATATCCTCTCATTTGATTTAAATAAATTCAAGCATTTAAATTAAATGTCACAATCAACTAAAGTTTCATTCTAAGCTAATTAATCCCCGACACTAACTCCTAACACTAATCCTCCATTCCTCTTAGCTTTTTGTAAGTTGCACATGTAAATCAATATTTGATTTATTAATTCCTCCTATTTCTATTCAAATATGGCATATTCTTGGTCCACTTATTTGAAATCTCCCTACCAAAGGAATTTTGTCCTCCAACTTGGAATTAAAGGCTCTTACATGTCCTCTCCTTGAGCCTACTTGGCATTAACTCATCTTACATCCCTCTTGTACAAATTACTTCTTCAAATTCAAATTCCACGTACATGCATTTAACAT